>JAODAL010005634.1:0-141497 GCA_025379985.1 Phyllomedusa bahiana
TTTAAATAAAAAAAAAAAAAAAACTTTATAAAATCAAACCCTTGAAATTTTAAAACCGCCCCCCTTATTTTAAAAATTTTTATCCTGTCTTTTAAAAGCACTGGCGTTTGCTTTTTTAAAATTGAAGCCCAAAAAAAAAACAATTTTGGAATTGCTTTTTTTCCCCTCTTTTTATACCCCAAAGGGAAAAAAAAAAAAATTTTGGAACACCTTTTTGACCTTTAAATGAAACAATACACCCCTAGATGGGGATTTATGGGGCGTGCTGAAATCCAAAAGGGGGGCCCTTCTGGAAGGTTTAAATGTTTTTTTACTTTGGGGGCTTTTTTAAATTGGGGGAACGGGGCCCCACCAAAATTGCGTTCCAAAACCCAAATAGGCTCCCCCCTTATATCCCCTTTGCCATGCCCCCCAAAAAGTATTTTTCCCCCACTTGAAAGGGTATTCCCGGAATTTTGGAAGAAATTGCGTAAAAAGGTTTTGGGTGTTTTTTTCCAGGTTACCTTGTAAAAAATTAAAACTTTTAAACTAAAAATTGCAGTTTATTGAAAAAAAAAAATGTTTTTATTTTCACCCCCCAAGCAAAAAAATTTTTTTGTGAAAACCTGTGGGGTCGATTTCTCACTAAAACCCCGGGTTTATTCCTTAAGGGGTTGTATTTTCCCAAATTTATGGGGTTTTTTTTTGGGGAGTTTATTAAGTTTTAGCACCTTAGGGTGTCCCCCAAACCCTAAAAAGGCCCCCTTAAAAAAAAAGGGGTTAAGGAAAATGGACCCCGAGTCCAGTGGGGTGCTCCTCCAAATTTTTGGGGGCTTGGGGTTGAGCCAAAAATTTGCCTAGGGCCATTAGGGATATCCCCTGAAAAAAAGCAGAACCCTGGGGGAATTCAATTAAAGTTGTTTTTTTCCCTTTGTTCATTTACCGTATTCTTTTTAAAACAATGTATAAAAATTGAAAATCTGAAAAAAAAAAAGTAAAAATTTTTGAAATTTCACTTTCCAAATTTTCTTTTTTTTTCTTTTAAAAAACCTAATGGGTTAAAAAAACTTTCTAAATGCGGTTTTGATTACTTTAAGGGGGTGTAGTTTCTTTGTTTAGGTTTTTTATGGGGGGGATCTAAACATACAGGGCAAATTTTAAAAAGTCAGCTTGAATGGATTGGGCCCCAAAAAAAAGTATATTTCAAAATTTTTTTTTGAAAATTACAATAAATTTCTAAGCCCCTAATGGGCGTTAAAAAAAAAAAAACATTTTTAAAAAAATTTTTAAAATTTCAGGGAGGGCATATGGTAGATGCTAGTTATAAAATATTTTGGTTTGGAAAAATATCTGTCTTACATTTCAGAAATTTTTGAAGTTTAAAATTGGTTTAAAATTTTTTAAAAATTTTTTCCAGTTTTTTTTTTATATTTTTCACCCAAAAAAAAACCCAAACATTTTTTGGGGCCAAAAAAATTTTTTACGGGCTTAAAGGGACAATGTGTCACGAGGGGGGGAAAAACAGTCTTTGAATTCCCTTTTTTAAAAGTGTCAAAAAAGTTATTCTCACATAAAGTGAACCTTTACAGATTTAAAAAATGGGGCTCTGTAGAGAGGCCAAAACTGGCTCCGGGGGGTAAAGGGGGGAATTTCACAAACCAAAAAAAAACTGGGATAAATTAGGGTTTTAAAAAAAGACTGGGAAATTCGAAAACTGAAACCTTAAAAAGGCCATTGTGCTAATGTTCGCCCTCCACTTGTGGAATATGTGATGTTTTGAGACTATAACTCAGCCCTATTAGAAGCATGCTGCCTGTGAATGTTATGGGCAGTCTCAAGAGTTTATAAACCAAGGTCTTGAGACTTAACAAGCAATTAGAGATAAGAAAGCATAATTCACAGCGTTTGGTTAAAGCCAAGTGAATTGCTCCTCCATCTACATTAGTCATTGCAGACACTTGTATATTTAATTAGATGGATCTGCCTGACTCCCCTGGGTTATAGTTTGTCTGTTTTGGTTTCATGGTTTGAAAGCTAAAGACAATGGGAAAGTTCTCTCCTCACTGACCACTGAAGACAGTCGCTTAGATCTGACACCTCATACATAATAATAAAGATAAATGGTTTCTGCCGCTTGCTGCACGGAAAATAGAATTCAGAGCTGTTTACTCGGTGCCACCAGTTATTGAAAAGCAAGAAAATGCATGTACTGCAAAACAAAACCAAAAAATCTATCCATGTATATAACATTTGTTGTCCTCTTTTGTTTAAGGTAGTTATTCACCTTGGCATGAAGGTTGAGCATCAGTTTAAAGCATGTGCAGTATAGAAATGTCGGCATCTTTCTGCCTTATTAGTATAACTAGACAAATTGGATATTTAAAGGGGTATTCCGATATGCAAAACTTGATTCCTTTTTAAGTGTGTGGTAGAAGGTAAAAATCCTCAGTATATATACGATTTAGTAATTAAATATTTTCACTCCCCAATTACTGGCTGCAAATGTGAGGTTTATAACTTGTTGTCAGAGGATATGACCTGTTGGTCCGTGTTCCCTTTCTGGTTAGGAATACTCCGTTCCAGCAGTATTCGTTGTATGAGGGATTTGTCTATGAAACAGCAGATGATTGGACAGGCACTGGGAGCTAATATGGGAGCCTCAATAGCTTAAGTGGCCACAATCTGGCATCGTTATGGCCACACATGGCTGCAGGACTGCGTGTTGCTTAACCTATTGGCCAGTGATTAATGCTGCTGCCTTTCAGCCACGGGGTCCTGCATTTTAATCCAAACATCTGAATGGATTTCGTATGTTCTCCTGCATTTCTGTTGTTTTTCTTTAGGTCTTCTGGCTTTTTTACAAGCTCCTTAATTTGCTTCAGTACTGTAGTGTATGTAACATTTCTGTTCCTTTTATTAACTTTATAGGCTCAAGAAAGGTCAGAAAGTGGAGAATTGGCATTTATTAAACAACTGGCCCAGAAAATCCTAATCGTAATTGCACGGCCAGCGCGCTTGTTGGAATGTCTGGTAAGAAAAAAAAAACTGTGCATTTCCCTTTGCATCTTTTTGAGATTAAAGGGGTTGTCTCACTACAATGATTGCTTTTAATGTTAAAGATCTTGCAAAAACATGTCACTTTGCAATATGTGTCCATTACCAATGTCCTACCTATTCCCAGATATCCAGCTCCTCAACTCCTCAGATATAGCTACAGATCTGTTCGATCCCTCCTGATAGGCTGCCAGTGCTGGTTGCTATAGCTACAGTCCTAGCTTCTACTGCAGCCTAGTGGAAGCCAGTAAACACGCCCCTGAATTCAAAATGAAACCAAGAAAACAGGACTGAGGTTAGATGAATCAATGTAGTGAGACAACCCCTTTAAGCAGGCACACATGCAATAACTTCAACTGTATAAGAAATAAGTAGAGATGGCTACCGACAGACTGGTTATTCAATAGACCCTTTCCAATAGAGGAAAAACCTCTCCAGTCATCCAATAGGTTGTGTATATATGTGGTTCTCTGAACCAAAAAAATGAAGATTTGCGGCTTTGGGATGTTTTACCTCTGTGGCTCTCGTGATTATTTAAGACTCTTATAAATGTAATTGGACATTGATAGGTGGCTTTGCTGGACAGCCCCTTCACCATGGGTTACTGCTGTTTTTGAGGTTTGTTAAATGCTATAATTGTTGATTACATTTTTGTATAACACAGGAATTTGACCCTGAAGAATTTTACTACCTTTTGGAAGCAGCAGAAGGCCATGCCAAAGAGGGTCAAGGTATTAAAACTGACATACCTAGGTATATTATCAGCCAGCTAGGACTTAACAAAGATCCTCTTGAAGTTAAGCAGGTTGGTTTTTTCCAGTTTGACATCTACGTTTAATAAAAAGTTACATGATGCCTTATCTTGTGTGATGGTAATTGGTCTCATTGGTAATATGTCTATGATGTCTTACTATGAATTTCTTTGGTAATAGTGAACTAAATGTTGTAATTGTAGTATTTATCATTGCTAACTGAGAAACATTTTGAAGTAGAAAAGATCAGTGTAAGACCGATAGTTCAGTTTGAATCAACTACTTTTGCCTCTGTAGACTCAGCAATCATTAAAAATCCAAGAATCAATAAGAGTGGTTATGATTGCTTAGTCAATGGTCTGCTTTAGCCACAATTAGACATTTTAGAAAATGCCTTGAAAATTGTAAGTTCCAATAAAGTAGGCGGGCAAATAATTTAAAGGGATATTCACACAGTGGCATTAATGGCTCAGGCACAGATTCTTTAAAATCATGATTCTTTGCAACTAACGAAAATCATTTTATACCATATAAACCCAAAAATTCCAAACTACACCATTTCTATTTCCCAGTGCTTTTTTTTTTTTTTTTGGGAGGGGCGAGGGTGAAATGTTTTCATTAGACAGAAAAGGCATGATATACATTAGGTGGCAGCATTGCCACATTGGTGTCTTCATAGAGGAATTGTCAAGAATATTCAGAGGTATCTTAACTGAAGGTTACAAATATAAAATCAACATATTGCAATTTTTGTATTGGCAAAAAGCTAGACCTGAGCAGTTGTTTGAGCCATGAGTAAGGGAGTTACATCTCCCGAAACGCGTCGGCCTAACTTGTGCATGTAAGCCGATGTGATACTTTTTTCCACATGTATGCAACTCCTCATGTGCATTTTTGGATTCATATATTACTTTTAATGGATTAAAATAAAAGAAATACATTTTTAATGAGATTTTCGTCTGGCTAAGCTCCTCTCGGTTCGGTAGCTGGTTTCACCATTTGAACCATCTTAACTGAAGGTTACAAATATAAAATCAACGCATTGCAAATTTTGTATTGACAAAAAGCTAGACCTGACCATGATCTTTGATGTAGATCTTTCTCTTTTCTGTTTTAATATTTATATGATAAACTCCTTCCAAAAATTGTAGATTAACCACAATAGAACCGCTTTTCCCATTCTTCCTTCTTACTGTATCAGGTTTGATTTTTATCTTGTCCCTGATTAAACTTCATGGTAGTTTGTTGCTTCTTAGGTCGAGCATGCCCATTTCCTCATTCTATGCTGTCCGTGCATCTTTCTCACATGTCCATGGTTCTCACTACACAGAGTGAATGTGTTCAGGGTGCACCTGGGTAATGTAGTTTTTTTTTTTTATCCCACTGTGTAGTGGGCAGTTATATTAAGGTTTGGACCAGCTATTGTGTCGTCATAGTAGAGCCACAGGGTTGCCGGTTTGGAAACAGAGTTCATGTAGACAGCTGAAGAAGGTATAGTTAATTTGCTTTCTCAATGTATAGTGAATACTGTTGTACCTGTAGGGTACACTTTGGTCAGAAAGGGGTATTTTGTTAAAGTTAATATTCCCAGTGAGCATTTTTTGGGCTTTATATTTTATTTTTATTTAGACAGCCCTATGCATTTAAAAATTCTGTATAAATCTTTCCCTTCTCTAGCTGTGATAATAAAGAGATAAAACTCCTGAATAGCCGGCAGACTAATCTCAGTGTAGTGTTGGAGCTGTAAGAAATGCTTATCTGCATGAAATCTCAGTACAAATAATAGGTGATAATATGATGATTGCTCTATTGTTTTTTTGGACAGATTTAGTTAAAGATGCACTAGAGCAGTGTTTCTCAACTCCCGTCCTCAAGACCCACCAACAGGTCATGTTTTCAGGATCTCCCACAGATTGCACTGACAGCAATTATATCACCTGTGGAGAATGCACTGACAGTAATTATATCACCTGTGCAATACTGAGGAAATCCTGAAAACATGACCTGCTTGTGGGTCCTGAGGACCGGAGTTGAGAAACACTGCACTAGAGTGACAAGGCAATGACGAGAGCAATACATGTAAGGATAATGGGTTAATCTCTTTTCTGCACTGGGGTGATTTTCAGCTTTCTTTACACTTATCAGATTCTGCTGATAACACTTACCTGTTTCAGGCCCATACTGGGTGTGGAAGAGAACAGTGGGGGGAAAAAAATCCACCCAAATTGTTTTGCTAATTACATATAAAAGTGATATATTTCTTGTTGATATGTGGGCCACTGGGAATGGTGGGCCCATAGACATGGCAGACTTATGGCTACTTTTCAGGGAGAAAGGCAGAGAAAAATAGGAAGAAAGCAAGAGAGAGAAACGTAGAGTGCGAGAGTCATGTTCAGCTAGTGTCGGACTGAGGTGCCTAAGGCCTAATGGTGGAGTTGATTCTGAGGATCTACCCTACAGCTACTGTACATGACAGAACATGCACGCTTACAGTCTGCCTTTTGCCTCTTTTTCACTGCATCCCTGCCTCTCCTAGGATCCATATGCCGTTGAAAAGCAACTCTAGATCTGCCATGCTCAGTGGCCCACCAGGGGTTTGCCCTGTTCCCCTGTAGGTCAGTGTGAGCTTGTGTACAGTAATGTACCATGGGCCCCCCAGAATCAATCCCAGTTAGGTGCTTAATAATCACCACATTGGTGGTTCCCAGCCACCCAAGTCTGACACTAATCGTGACTGCTTGACGTGTTGAAATTGGGATTTTTTTTAAAAAATTGTAAATTATTTTTATTATATATAATATAATAAAAATACGCTCTTTTTTGTAGTTTGCAGCTACTAAACAAGGTTTCAGGTAAAGACTGGAATAACTACCTTTTTTTTTTAAGAGACAAAATGGTCCTGCACTATAAAAAGAATAATTTTTTAATGCAATGAGAAGAGCAGACCTTATTAAATGGCTGATACCAGTGCTCAATCTTTTTGCTGGAGACATGGATATTTTATGAGCAGTATTAGGATTCCACATTTGCCGTCAAGCAGAATGACCTTAAAATATCTTTAGGAAAGCAGCTGAGCTATATTACCTTCAGCAGCATGCTGGAAAAAAGCAGGGCTTCATCTCTTATCTGCCAAATTGTTACCTTTTTATAATATTTGCAAACAAACAAGTTGAAGGGTATCCACGCTGGTAGCACAGGATCTGAACCCAGCAGCAGCTGCCTTCATGATGACCAAATATTCCTAATAGAGTAGTCACGCATGAATTACTGGTTGATAATAGCACATGAATAGACGGTGCTTTGAAAGCTGGACCACAACAGATTCATCATCTGCTAGATACCGGTGCATTTCTCAACTATTCCCTAGAGGGAGATTCTTTTTTTTTTTTTCCTCCCCCTGTGGTTTTTAAATTGCAGTCTTTACCTTCTTTTTTTTTTCTCTTTCTGTAACGCCAGTCTACAGAAATGGATTCAATCAATGATATAAAATAGGCAGATGTTTAATGGTATTTAGATGAGTTTTAAAAATCTCTTCAGGCATTTCAAAATGGTTCCCGGGATTCTTGCTTTAAGTGCTGACTCTGGGATTCATTCCATTAATACCTACTGTTTGCAGATATTATTCACTTCCAAGATAACTGCTATTGGGCAAGGCTTCTTTTGAAATGGAATTGTGCTTTTTGCCTTGTTCGCCGTGACATTAGCTACTTTCTGCAGAATTTTCAATAGTATTTTAAGATATTTGAAGCAGACATAAAAGAATTCATGAAACTGAAGCAGGTCTCCATTAAAGTGCAATAATAGGAGAGGCTGGCAGGTACATTCACAGAGAAATGAACAACTTGCTGTACATAGTTATTTATCATTACACCTTCCTTATCATTTAGGTGTTGATCATAACGGGCAATAATACCTTATTTTATATTTTCTACTCCTGGTTAGACCATGTACGGTCAGGAGATTCTGGAATGGCTCGATTTTATGTCGCTTTAAGCAGCTGTCCCAGGAAGACAACTCCTTTTCTAAAACTAGCCACCTAATTGATCGGCTGTTTATCGCTAGTGTTCATTCCTCTTGTGGAAAAATTGTAATATTACGAGCCCACAACTAGAAAAAAAATCCACCCAAATTGTTTTGCTAATTACATATAAAAGTGATATATTTCTTGTTGATATGTGGGCCACTGGGAATGGTGGGCCCATAGACATGGCAGACTTAGGGCTACTTTTCAGGGAGAAAGGCAGAGAGAAATAGGAAGAAAGCAAGAGAGAGAAACGTAGAGTGCGAAAGTCTTATTAAAAAAAAAAAAAAAAAAAATGTACTGGCCTGGTCCGCTATACCAAAAAACTCCTCTAAATTTGCACACTACGCTTAAGCCCGCCGGCCCAATTGACATGCATTACTCGCGTCGCGAATAATCGACCAGTCACTTATCTCCCTGTGCGTACAATACGATCGTATTGCACGTGTGGGAGGACGAGGCGTAATCCATAGTTATCTATGAGAGCTATGGATTACCATAGTTGTGGCACGTGTTTCTCACATTACGTGGCGAAATACGCGCACAATTACGTGGCAAAATAAGCCGTGTGAAATACCCTTACTGCTGTGGTATATAGAGAGGTGTCTACAGTAATGCCACAGTAAATATTATACTGAGACTCCCTGACTTGTAAAATGTATATTGTAAGAAAAAGGGAGTGTCTTAAAATGTTTAGTGGTTGTATAGTGGCTAATAGTTTTAATGTTTTTTAATAAATATTGTGATTTTTATTACTTTATAAAGAGGGGAGAATATATAGGCAGACACTTTATTAATTTTCTGGTATCTGTGTGTTCTATGGACTGATTAAAAAAAACAAAAACACAAAAAAAACACACACACACAAAACTGCACAAAGGATGACATGGAAAATTTTGGGTTTTTATCCTATGTTTAACATTTTTGCATTTCACATTCATTTGCCAAAAGTTTAAAAATAATTGCTACAAAAAAGTTACATACAGAAGTGCTTATGCGTTTTTGGCCACGTATAGCCCTTAGTCATTAGCATATACACAACTACCGTAGCAGCATGAAAATTAAATATCTCCTACCTGTCATCAGTAAAGCTGAAGACTTCATATTATTTGGAAGCTGGGCACCATTTTCTTTGCCTTTTACCTGGAGTGTTGTCCATCGCTCTCTCTGTGCTTCTTTTGTGGATTCTGATTAGCAGGTGAGCTGGTTTGCTCTTGTTATACCTAAAGTTTGGATCACAAAGGCTTTACATTAAAATAAAGCAGCAGTAGTAAGTAAAATAACTTACATTTTTTTTTCTATGAATTGTTAATTGCTGTCTTAACCTTATGCTGTTGTGTTTGTGCTACTAAACTTTAAATTTACTGCTAGTTTTGAAGATTTTCATCAGTGTATGATTTACTAATGGCTGACATAGTCTAAAATATTTAGTTTTTTTTGTTCACTGTTTTAGAAATTGCTCTACTGGCAAATTATGACAGCGGAACAGCAGAAACACCAGAGACTGATGAATCTGCCAGTGTAAGTATCATAATTTGGGTCTTCTGTACATAAAAAAAAACAAACTCTAAAACAGTGTTAAAAATAAGTTGCCCTCTTTTTTTGTGGTGACCATACAGTGGGATCAGCTGGCCAGAGTGGAGAGGTTAAATTGAACCGGAAGTCTGGGACACATTCCATGTGCCCTGCTAATTAAGTATGTTAAAGGGGTGTTCCCATCTAATGAATTAGCCTTAAAGGGGTTTTCTTACAACAACGATTAGCTTTTACCATGTAGGGAAAGGTAAAAGAAGACTATTACCAAATACATTGCTGTGTTGGTTTAGCTTTGTTCAGGAGATAAAGATTGTATCTACTGCTAGTGTACACAAGTTACCGAACATCTCTTATTGCTCCAAGGTGCTGTCAGTCCAACCAAGATGAGTCAATCCCTGCTGAGTCTTATCTCAAGCACAAGAGTTTATTTACCTAAGTTAATGACAAGTTTTAAGCCTTAGAGCTCTGTACGTTTATGCACTGCATTTCATAATCCTCCTGCAGTAATGTCACTGTAACAGGAATAGCTAGAAATGACAGACTAAATATGTCAATCACTGCTATAGACCCATTCACAGCCTGAACAGGGAGTGGGATGGCTGTGACTCTGTAAAACAACATGGTGAGAAAACCACCTTTAAACATGTAGGCAAAGGCAAATAAAAAATTCTTACCAAATTCATTGCTCTTTTGTTCTCATTTTACTTAACTTAAAAGTATTTTTGTTACCCCGATTATTTACTCGGTTACAGACCACCCCTGTGCTTTGGTAGCAGTAGCCCGACTATTTCCTTGCTTCACATTCTCTGCCCTTATCTTTTTTAACATAACAGGGAGATCTCATCTCCTTTTTGTGCTGTCCTGTCAGGGCTGTATAGCACAGAGCTTCTGAGTGACACTGTTATCTTTATATGTCAATACACAGATAAATGTGTGAATGTACAAGAAACACACGGTTAGTGTGAATGTACAAAAAAGCTGTACAATTTCATATATAAGCAAAATCTTATTTTATCTGCATTTATATAATATTTCAGTAATGATACTCATGACAAATACAGCGCTGCTCTCATATTTATTACTAGACATTCTGCTTGAACAGTATCATTTTTCAAAACCCATTTTCCTTTCAACAGGCAAAGCGAGAAATAGGGGGTAGCAGAGCTGAAATTTCAGTCACTGCTGTAGAAACATCCATAGGCTGCACATGAAGTGGGAGCCTAAAGTGGGATAAAGGAGAAGGTTTTGTAAAAAAAAAAACTAGATGGGAAAACCCCTTTAATTTTTTGCCTACTGATAGTCAAGGTGGCTTATCTTAAAATGCACGGTCTTGCACCAAAATTGTGACATAAAAAATGGTGTAAAGTAAGCCAACCAACAGTTGACATAAAGTTAGACAAGGCTAGCTAATGATAAAAATTAACACACAGCCATAGTGATATATTTAGTGCATTTAGATTTGTTTAAAGCTATCTAAGTTTAAGTAGTGGTATAAATAAAGTTAATCCCTCGTTAGGTATTTCTTTTAAAGCCAAATTTTAAATTTCACATTCTTGTTTTTAGGCTTTAATTCCCAACCTGTAATACACGAAGAAGCATGAACATTGATACGTCTATATAGACTATGTTCTGTTTAAGAAAGCAATCTTCAGAGAGTCCCACTTGTATCGCCTTCATTGTACATATGCTAAACTATTGACGTTATGAAAACCACCATAAAAGGAAATTTCTCTTTCCATTTAACTTCTTTGTTCCAAATTTCTTATTGTAATTTCTTCTTTTTAGAGCTCCAATCGATCCTTGAAAATGAGAAGAAAGCCTTGCGAAAGTGACTTTGAAACAATGAAACTAATCAGCAATGGCGCTTACGGGTGAGATTTATGTTGGCAAAAGATAAGCGTACATGGTTTTTAGGGGCTTGCTCAATACATGTTTACATTGCTTGTACATTGTTGGTTTCTGTTGATGATTTTCTGCTTAAGTTCCTTTTGCTGTTGAATGCTTTTGAAAATTGACTTCAAACAACTTTGCGATAACTTCATGGAACAGACTGCTTTCTGGTACTTGATCTGTAGACCTATATTAAAAATATTTAATATTTAGTATGTTTGGAGACTGGTATATTTGGAGCTAGTTTTTCTTGAAAAACTTCTTAAGTTAGGAATGGTAGTAAGAAATTAAAAAAAAAAGGCACTAATTTATTTTTATGTAAAATTCACTCCATTAGACCTTCAAAGTCTCAAACCTCACTTCCCCCAGTTCTGTGGTGTCATAGTCCAGCCAGTACATAGGATGGATGCATATGTACAGTATTGCTTCTATTACTCACCAGGCCCATGTGCCTGAAGCAAGCAGAATTTAATAAAAATAAATTAAATAGAAAATAGATTTTTTTAACAGAAATTTATTAAAAATGAGTTTAGACCTAGATATGGATCTAGAAATATTTTATGGCGGTTATGAAAATTTTTTTGGGGGATTTTTTTAAATAAACACTGAACAATTGAGACCCCCAAACCATTGTACTATCAGTGAGGAATACAAAGATTTGTGTTCTGGCCCAACAGTACAGAAATAAACTGTACATGTGGTCTGAACCACCCAAGAGCTGTTATATAAGAGTACGTTTACATCAGTTGTATCCAGGAAGTTCTATTCTTGCCTGAGCTGGGCACAACTGATGGAGAAGTTGTGCATGTCCCTCATCCTTAGCCAAAAAGAGGAATATTTCAAGCCATGTTTCTCTGTCCTCATCAAGGCATACAGTGTCATATTTGATACTGCAGAACAAAAAACTGGCTTTGTAGGAAACAATATACAAGAGTATAAAAAGTGAAGGCCTAAGGAAAATTAAAGTCTTTGGGGTTTTATATTAAATCGCTTTAGAAGATGGTGTCCCAAATTATGTGCTATTGGTCACATATTTTGCTTCATTGTCCTCTTATAAACCCTTTACAATGTATGGCCTTTCCTCAGAATAGAACACCATTATTAGATTGTGAGTTTCTGGTTTTCAGCACCCACGAGGATTCGCTATCTGAAGGGTCCTTGGTTTTCGGGTGAGCTCTGTAGTCTATTAATTGTTTACATTTACTTAATCTTGCAAATGCTAGATTTTTTATTAACGGTCATCTTGAGTATCACTGTTGTCATGGAGGTTCCTGTTGGCATAGGAAATAGGTTTAGGTGCTGTTTGTGTAAGCCAATTTTGCCTTAAAGGAGTTTTATAATTTCATTAAATGGTCTTCAGAATAAGGTGACAGTGAAAACAATCAACTTTGCAATTAGATGTCATTTGCAAAGCTGTCTTGTATTCACAGTATTCCTTATCTTGTGTTTTTGTTTACACTGATATCCAGTCCTGGTTGGATCCCTCCGGATCCCTCCTCCTTGCATTTCGCTAGCTGAGAGCTCATTTACCTTCTGTACAGCCCCCGGGCGTAGTCTCAGTGCTGTGTCTCTCACTCCGAGTCAGGGACTGTCACATTTACACTGTATAAAGGCAGAAGAAACAGAATTACACTGAAGGGCGTACGCAATCAGGAAATAGGACAATTTGTGTCAATCCCTGCCAGCCTAAGTTAGAGTTAGGGGCGGTAGCATTTTCTCTCTCCACACCCAGCAGAAACAGACTGCAACAGATTCTATCATGAGAAAACATAACAGTTTTGTCCCGGTGCCTAACTCTCCTGCATAGAAGGGTGATCTGTGCTGTTCGTAGAAAGCTGTAACACATCTCCAGCTGTGAGAGGAGAAGAGTTCAGTTGCTCAGTCTAGATTGAATGCAGCCTGTGGTATGTATACAGCTCTTACAAAATAAGACTGCATAGGGAAAGACACAGTGATATGTGGACTCAGAGAGGGGGGGGGAGTCTCGGGAGCCAGCATGTACAGTGAAGGGGGGATGATGTCACCCAGCTAGGAGGGGAAGAAACGCCCCTGCATCTCCAGAGTTGAGAAACTGAGAGTATTGTGAATCAGCCGAACTAAGGAAGCTATACATCCCCTTTAAAAAGAAGTTTGCAGACTCTGTAAAAACTTCAAGAATCACTCAGACTTTCCATGGCTGATTATACATGGTGGTTTTTCATGCAGCACAAGGGCCAGAGAAGCCTTCTGCTGGTATTCCGTATATCCACCAGCCATTGAGCTGTAAGTGTGGATTTGTAGTTTTGTTGGTAATACATGGTGGTATTGTCAGAAATGCATGATTTTTTTATTCTGCCTATTCAATATTAGAAATCCGTTTCTGTAAATGCTGAGCAGGTTTTGATGAAGTCTGGAATGTAGGAAAACAATGACATGGCATATTATAGGCATAGGCAATGGCAAAATATTTGTATTGAGAGGACAGTATCATTGTACAGTAATTACAAATATAGCAAGCAAACAGTTGATCTGGGCTTAGAAGGCTGACACTTTATCCTGTTAGAGGCACAACATGCCACACTTGGTAGTTTTACGTCTAGTGTTCACAGTGTAAGGCTCTGTTCACACCATGTTCGGTGGTTTCCTTTAGACATGCACATTTATAAAGTGTCACCAATAATATCCCCTGGGCATATACAGTTGTATTTTGAAGGGGATTGATGGAAGATAATATTACAATTTGCACCTAAAGCTCTGTATCAGCAGTGTTATTTTTAGTATATGATACATGTATGTCTATCCATTCTACAGAATGGAATAATAGAATCAGGCTATGTATGTATAAGGAGCTATGACCATAAGGAGTGTGTGACTTATGGAGTCATAACTATTATTACTGAAAGTTAAGACCATGACACCTGGAGCTTGCATTCTAGCTCCCACCAAAGCAATCCAAACCGACAGAAATGCAAATGCACATGATGCTGTTTCATTCCTCAGTTTACTGACCGAGAAATACAAAGGGGCACTTAAAGGGAATGTGTCATCAAAAATGACTTATTGTTTAACTCACATTTTTATGTTAAACATACTTTTTAGGATTTTTTTTTTTTTAATTTTCCATATCACTTTGTATTTCTTATTGATTCTTAAGTCCTGCAGTTTTCATTTTGCTCACTAACACTCTCACGGACTACCACTAATACCACAGCAGTTAGGGACCAAGCCCCAAAACTATAGAAAATCAGAAGTCTTCATTTATTCAAATATATCTCTATCTATCCAGAAAGACCCAATTGGGGTCCTGATCTGAGTTAGCCATAAAATGCTGATCCCCTGAGGAACCCCTGGACCTCATAGGTGGGAAACGTGTCAGAAGTTTTGTGGCTTAGTTTTTCATCTAATGAATGTATCAAGACAAAATAAGTAGCTGAGGTTGTTAATTATCGGGCTAATTTTGCTAGACACATATAGTATGAAGCTGTATTTCTGTTTTTAGTCCCTTTTCTTGTATGTTCCTTATGTGAAGGTTTATTCTGTTTTTTTCACTGTATCTATTTAGAGAAAGGGTTTTTGATAGGGTGAGTCTCCGGGTATACGGGGCTGTCCCTTTCGGGGCGAATACTCCGTCCCTTTTGTTAGGTGTCTGACTAGGGTTTAGAGGAGGTATACTGTAATATTACCTGTAAGTCAGACTTTTATTAAGGAACAATTTTTGCATGGTTGACAATTATAATGTGATTGTGCTTTTTTACTATAATTGATAGTTTTTAGAGTATATAATAAAGGTTATATTTTAGAGTAGGGCCCTTTTTGTTTTTTTCCTGTGTTTTTCACTTTGGCCACTAAGCCTAATAGTCTGACACTTCCTGTTCTGTAGAAAGAGAATTTCAGTGTCTGCTCATTATCAGTAAAAGCAGGGTCAAACTGAAAAGAGACACCAGTTTGAATAGATAACACAGAATCCACCAATCACAAGAGGAGATGTCACAGCTCCCCCTCTCCTCCTTCCTGCACAGTGACTTCTTCACACAGCATGTCTAGAAAACTCTCCTATAGAAGTCTATGGGACAGAATCCGTATTAAGGCTCCTATGTGCATGAAGTTGCTGTAAAGTATCTCTCTGACTGCTGTTAAAGCAGTGCAAGCAAGAATGTCTTCACCACAATCATATATAGACGGCTGAATTGAGAAATCTACAATCAGGAAATAAAAACGGCCAGAGGAAAAGCATATGGGTCAGGGTCTTGATTTAATAAGTTAAAAAAAAAACACATTTGCGACAGATTCCCTTTAAAGGAAATGGGAATCGTCTTCTGGTGGCAGGACATTAGTAATACAGTCTTCATTCACTAAGGCAGTATGCCAACCGACGATGTGGAGCGTTGCGTGTAGTTTCAGAATTTTGTGTATTTCAATTTAGTTATTTAATCTTTCACTGTTTAGTGATGACTAATTCATACATACAACGTGCAGCAATGACATTTTTGTTTCCTTTTGGGGAAAAAAGGCAGTAGAAACATCTAGAGGAAGCTTCCATGATTAAAACACAAATTTACAAATGGTTCTCTAGTTTCAAACAAGGTGTGTCAATAATGATCAACCTCATTCCAGATGTCCTTCGACCACTCAGAGTGAAGAAATGTAATGAGATTTCTTCAAGCCATTCTAGACAAAGGCTGGTCGCCTATGGGTGAACTTGTGGAGCTGACTGGGATTTCATAGCTGTGCTGGCAGCAAATTTTATTGGAGGAATAGGGCATACAAATTTGAGACTTGCCAGCTTACCTGTGTCCTGGGGAATAATGCTCTGACTTTGTGCTGTGCTTTGAAAGAACAATTAAAAGCCAACCCTGATTGGTTTCCAAAGTTATAACTGGCGATGAATCTTGGTGCTATAGTTGCGTTCCAAAAATAAAACGTCAGTCCAGTCAATGTAGAACTCCCTTTTCTCTTCATTCCAAAAAAACAATGACAAGCAAAGTCAAATGTTAAAACAATGCTCATCTGTTTCTTTGATGAGAGAGAGATTGTGCTGTCAGAATTTGCAGCCCAGGGTC
Source organism: Phyllomedusa bahiana (assembly GCA_025379985.1). Classification (NCBI taxonomy): domain Eukaryota; kingdom Metazoa; phylum Chordata; class Amphibia; order Anura; family Hylidae; genus Phyllomedusa; species Phyllomedusa bahiana. The sequence continues at coordinate 16,272 of JAODAL010005634.1, forward strand.
AAGCTGTCAGCCAAAGTTTTTGGAAATTTTGAAAAGGTTGCACCACAATTTACAGAGAAAACATCCTCATGGTGGTAAACAGGCGACTGGTTCTTTCATCATGACAACAGACCTGCCGGCACAGTGTGTTAAGCAATTTTTAATGAGAAACAGCATGACACCCTCGCCTTACCCTCTGTATTCACCTGATCTCACTCCGTGCAACTTTTTTTTTTTATTTCCTCGGGCTAAAAATGATCTGAAAGGAAAATATTTTGCTGATGTTGAAGAGGTGAAACAAAAAAACAGCAGAATTACTAAAAGATATCAACAACAATGAGTTAAAAAAATGATTCACCTGGAAAAAATGTTTAGCCACATTTATTACTTCAAACGACAGTACTTTAAATGAGACTGAAGTCAAAATGTACAATAGATTATTGTTTCTTTTGGGTGCTGGAGAGGTATATGGTACTTCTATGGGTACTCTATAGACAGGACGACAGTTGATCTAGTATCAACCCTATTAATACAGATTTTTATATATTGCATTTAATTTTAATCAATACAAAATAAGCTCTTGGTAAGGTCAACTAACACACAGTTGTGGCCAAGATGTCATCTGCCTTCCAGTTTGTCTGCTTATGAGTCACTGTAAGTTTGATTTGCACTTAGAGTTAGTATTTGATTATGTACACCATTGTGATGTTAAGTGATGAATGTGTGTTGCATCATGCCACCTCCATTCAGAGTACAAGTCTATGCAAGAGTAGAAAGACAGGTTTACAGATCCATAGATTATAGCTACTGTAAAATGAAGCTGAAATATATGGTAATGCTTATACAGTTAACAGCTAGAATGTGATTGTGACCTTTGTTGAAAGGAAGAGATGGGATATGAGTTTGGGGTGGGTAAGGGTCCGCTGGTAGGGTACATACACCAGCTTCTAGGAGCCAGCCAGCTACTCTGCCTTATCTTGGGTTATTATATTTAGAGTTAGAGCTTGAAATTCAGTAGAACATGTTTGAATATGTTCTATAATAATAATAATAATCTTTATTTATATAGCGCCAACAAATTCCGCAGCACTTTACAATGTAGAGGGTATAATTACAAACAAAAGACATACATTGCACAGTGAAAGCTACTTACAGATGAGACACAAGGTGTGAGGGCCCTGCTCGCAAGATCTTACAATCTATGAGGGTGTCTGGGGGAGACAACGGGGGAGAAGTGCTGAATATACAATGGTCCAGCCTTGTTTCATAAATATATGTACACACTGGCATTGTGGTCAACAGAAATATGCTGGGGCATCAAGAGAAAAAATACTCTGTATTGTGAATATATTGTGAAATTCATGGTTTTGTCCAGGTGAAAATTTTACTGTCAATTGCTGATATTGCGAGAAGAACAAAAGTCACACTTGCTTCCCCATTCACCTCCGTTCCAGCACTATCTCTGCCGCCGCTCTCGTCACGTCTCCTATTGACTTATTGGTCCTGACACGTCACGTCTCCAGCCGCTGACTAGCTGCAGCAATCGCATAAGATTTCCTGACACCACCATTCCAAGTCGTGTCAGGAAAAGACATGGGACCACTGCAGCCAGCATCAGGAAGTCAGCAGAAGACTCAGCGAGAGCAACGGCAATGCTGGTTGAAGGTGAGTGGAGAGGTAAGTATGACGACACTTATTTTTTAGCAGCAACTCACAGTCAGACCTAGAGAACCTGCTACAAACAGATATGTTCCTGGAGATTCTCACTTCAGGTTTATCCTGCTGCAAGACTTTTATATTATCCTCTTGTTGGTTATGGTATTGTAATAAGTCTAGAATCTCTGCAGATTTTCAGCCATTTTCATTTGTACATTTTAGTATTTTGAAAGTAATACTTATATCACCTAGAATAGTCTGAAATTGCAATCCAAACCTAAAATTAATTTGTTTAAAGTAAAAAGCAACCATGACCATTAAGGAATCATATGCATAGTCAGATGGTGGAGGGATAGAGTTCAAAATTGTTTAAAGGGAACCTGTCACATAGGTTATGCCCCCTTTGCTGAGGACAGCACAAGCTAGTGTCAGACCTGCTGTTTCCAGCGCTGTGCCCCTTATTCTGTAAGATGCAGCAGTTTTAGAGCATTTACCCCTCAAATCTTATTCATGAGCAGGTGGTAGTTTCACCCACCAAAGGCTAGCCCTGCCCACTGCCAGTTATTCACATGTTTTTACCTATTCAAAGTAATAGGTTTGTCCGTTGAGGTGGGCGGGGCTAGCCTTATATGGGCAGGGTTTGAAAAAAACTGACACTCTGAAGGACTCTTCGAATGACTCTTCTGGCTCAAAACTGCAGATTTGAGCATTAAATACACGAAAACTACAGCATCTTAGAGAATAAGGGACACCGCACTGGAAACAGCATGTCTGTATCTAGCTTGTGCTGTCCTAAGCCAGTGGGGCAAAAACTATGTGACAGGTTCTCTTTAACAACTGAAAAGTTAAGCATTACTATTAAACTATAATGCAAATAGCTGACCCTAAAAGCCAAACCTGTGTCCACTTCTGTATGTAAAATATTGTTCTATCATACAATGCAATTTGCTAAATTTACTGTACAGTAAGCAAATAATATTGATTAAAGTAATATTGGAAGCCAGTTAGTGATTTATTAAATATTGAGTAGACCTTTCTGAAAATCGCCGTACAAAATCTATGCTATTGTTGGTGCATTTCTGTACACTTAAAAGAGTTGTCTTTATGATGAGGCCAGAGTGGCCATCAGATAATCACTGTGGATCTGGCTGTTTAACCCACAGTGATCCGCTGTTATCAGCACTAGTCTGCTACAAATTAGATATGAATGTAAAGATTAGGTTACTATGGACTATAGAGCCCCAGCTGAAAATAATGGTGGTTCCTTGTAAAGCCTTTAAGCTAGATCATCTCGTAACAGACAAGAGTAAAGGAGTCAAGAATACACAAGGAAAACAATATAAAGTTTTAGTCTGCATTTTACCTGGTGCTTTTGCTAGGGATGCGGTATTATAGAAAACACTGATGAAACCTGGTAGCAGTGTTTCATTCCTGTTCCTAGTAAAGGTCATTGTTGGTTTTGAAACCTAACTCCCTAGAACACTGTGTCCAGGTGCTAAATACGAAAAAAAAAAAGCATGTAAAACATACACGATGCCAGGTATTGTTCTGTTCAGATGCCTGTAAATAAAGCATTGTGTCACTGATATTCTATGCAATGGAAAAACAGCATTGAAGACTGTACAGCCTGCATGGAAAAAACACTCCCATCCAAACTTCCATTGCTCACAATTAAAAAATGCAGACAGAGCTGCCAATGTAATTCAGTTAGAAATCACCAGTGTAAAAGATCCCGTGGGATCAGAAGGTACAAGGCATCTGCAAAAGTTCTCGTTTTCAAGTATAATTTATTTTAATTTGCATAGACAAATTTCATGCTTATCGGTTGCTGCTCTGTCACTAAAGAGAATGCAGCAGTCCCCAACATTCTACCAACAATTATTGAATTGTTTTATGCCATCCGTTATATGAGGGAGAGGCATCCTCTTCTTTTTTTTTTCTTCGTACAGCCCCTAGCCTTACAAAAGTATCAATGAAGTTCATCTTAAATCTCAGATTTTTGTATTGCCTCTGGTACTGTTGTGATGAAGTTGATCACATTTCTCATTGCGTTGATATATGATGATTAAAACAAGTTTACAGTGATAGATCTAGATATGCTGCAGCATGCAGGGCTGAATTGTAGGGAAGGCAAACCAAGTAAAAACCCAGAGGCTTCCACCACTTCAGCAGCTGTGAAAATATTTAACGTCTACGTCAAACAATATAAAAGTTATAATACAGTGATCCCTCAAGTTTCAATGGCCTCAGGATACACTTTTCACCATACAGTGATCTGCAGCTAATGTGATTGACTGGAAGATCCAACCAATTATCATGAACATTTTACTAGCTTATTAATACAGTGCATATACAGATTGGCAGTCTAGTGGTGCCTCTCTACAATACAGAGTGGTACTACATGTTCCATCCTGGTTTTTACATGTGCAAGGATGAGTGAGTCCTTTGGGTGGGGGCAGCTCCATTTTCTTTTCTCGTGCATTGTGAGTAAAGTACATGACCCATAGAAGCTCCTATCCTCAACATACAAAGTGATTTCCTACTTCCACTAGATCTTTCTTTACTATAGAGTTAAGGTTTCAACAATGGTTATCCCAGAACCAATTAATATTGTACACTGAGTAATCACTGTATGTGGTGGTAGAAGAGGTGATCATGGAACTCGGCCAACCCTCCAATTTGGACTAAATTAGAAAGCACCTTCTTTACACCTTGCCCAGTTCTTCTCCATCTTAAGTCTTTATTACTTGGTGCCCCTTGCCCAATTTCCTTGCTATACTCCCTAACTGATCTCTTCAAGCTCTGGTCTACAGTTGTCCTTCCTAGGACATGGCTAGTCTTAAGTACAAAAGAGATCACCATAGAATCTCTAGACTGTTGGAGTCCACATCTATCCTTTTCCTCTTGGATGTCATATAATGTACTGTCCTTAGACCAACTTTACCACGGGAACACCATGATTTCCTTTTCCAAGCTTTCCACAACATTTAAACTACATAAATCTATGTTTTTCCAATATTTACAGATTTGACACCTACTAGAGTCTATGACCTGGCCTGATACTTCCATCCAGTTATCTAATTTTTACCACTTCCTAGCAAGGATGTGACAAGGACTTTCCTTAATATATCAAATGTTAATTAGCGACACCTCACAGTTGAAATTTTCCCCTTTGGTCAAATGGGAAAAACTGGCAAAACAATTATCTCTAGACCAATGGCGCTAGTCAAACGTCATCTAAACCTTTTAAATGCCTAAATCACAGAGAAACCATGAGAAAGATCCATCTTAGATGGTATTTATCTCCAACCAGACTAGTATATATGTTTTCAAATTGTTCCGACCAATGCTGGAAACTCTGTGGATAGCAGGGTTCCATGCTACTTGTTTAGTGGGGTTGTCCTTTTATTAAAATATTCTGGAGATCAATCTCCCACTTGATTACAGAGGTAACAGACCTTCACATTTAATTGACACCTGAGCTAACTATACTAGATATAGACCTTGAAAATATTCCTCAATCTTTTCGTACGGTCATATTCCATATATTAATATCTGAAAGAACAGCAATAGCATATTTGTGGAAGGACTCTAAAGCTCCTTCTCTTACAGATGTTACTACACATCTAGATGTTACTAGATGTGTCGATGTGCATGCCAGGTCCACCCGTTTCATATCTTTAAATATGAAACTCCCCACACATATAGCTGTCACTCCAGCATTTGTAGATCTTCCAGGAAGCGAGAAACCCACAGGTCGGACAGGGAATGAAGAAGAGGGTCATGTTTGGTACCAGGCCGTAGCTTAGGTCCACCCAGTTCTGCATGGACTACAGGGGGCTCGGTGCTGTCATCGATAACCCGCTCAATCAGTTAGCCAGGGCCAAGTACCTGATCATCATGGATCTGAGCCGGGGATCTTGGCAGATTCCCCTGACCCGTGAGGCACAGGAACGCTTTGCCTTTATCACCCCCATTGGGACTGTACGAGTCCTCTGTCATGTTCGGCATGAAGAATGCTCCTGTCACTCGGGCGAATCCGCCAGGCAGGCTTGACCATCAAGCCGGAAAAGTGCCAGCTGGGCATGAGCGAGTTCCACTACCTGGGGCACCGGGTAGGCGGAGGGGCCTTGAAGCCAGAGCCTGGAAAGGTGGATGCCATCACATCCTGGCCCACCCCCAAGACCATGAAGCAGGTGATGTCCTTACTGGAACCGCCGGGTACTATAGGAGGTTTGTTCCACACTATAGTAGTCTGGCAAAGCCCCTCGCAGACCTCACCAGGAAGAGGTTGCCCTCCGCAGTCGATTGGACAAACAACTGCGAGACGGCTTTCCAGGCCCTCAAGGCCGCCTTTTCCAGCTCCCCGGTACTACAAGCAGCTGACTTCACCTGGCAGTTTATAGTACAAACCGATGCCAGTGACTTTGGCTTCGGTGCAGTGCTCAGCCAGGTTGACATAACGGGACAGGAACATCCTGTTATGTACCCGAGCTGGAAGATTTTGCCGAGGGAAGTGGCCTACTCCATGATGGAGAAGGAATGCCTGGCAATAGTGTGGGCACTGCAGTGGCTGCAGCCCTACTTATACGGGCGTCATTTCATCTGTGAGTGTCTAGAGCCAAATCTGAAGCCTGGGGTCACGCTATGCCCCCTTTGATGTAATTGGCTGCCTGATATTTAGTTCAACCCTAGTCGGGACATGCCCTTTGTGTGGGACCACCCCCTGTGCTGTGATTGGCTGCCTGCACTCTCTCTGCACTCTGCTCCCCTTTAACTCCTACATGATAACATAGGGGGGAGCAGAGTGCATTTCTCACATTTGTTTCATAATTTCAGGCTGTACATATAACCGTTTACACCAGTACAGGTGTTTTGGTTACAAGGAGCTCGTGGAGGGAGGTGACAGCTCTCCAGACATGAGAACCATTCCAGGTGTTCTGCAGAGCTGTGACATCCTCTCCATTACACTGCTCACACAGAATGATGATGACTGAGGAGGGAGCAGGGAGGTGTGATGATATCACCAGTTTTCAGTGAGGGAAGACCCAGTGTTATTAGAGACCCACAGCCTGTACTGATAAAAACCCCTTTAACTCCCCAAATTACTGCAGTGGCAGAATACATGAAAAGATGCCAGTTTTTAATATGTTATTTTTATTTTTGAACTCACCGTCATTTGCCCATAACAATTACACAGTGTATTTGCTGTATATGCTGATACGTGTAATCCATGCTCATGTTGAGTCTCTTTTTGAACCCATTTGTTGAATATGTATAGTTTCTTTCTGTTTCCTCATACTATGTTAAGTTTCTCACATTATCAATCACTGGATAGGTAGAGATTGGCTCGAACTATTAGCATACCAGACTCCCATACTTAAAAGTGTTACAGAGAGGACTTGCAACTGCTTAGATGCATCGACAAATTGCCAGTTTAAACTGGGGAGTACCTAAACAATAAAACCATTTTCTGAATTGGAATCCTTTTACCAATACAGAAGAATATCAGTTATGGGTTGTTTAACATGATGACAAATTCTATGTTTACAGTAGTTTAATGTTCTAATTAGTGTTGTGCTTCAAATTTGGGTAGGATTGATTTGGCCAGACCCCAATTTTGCTGAATTCTGGTAGAGCCATTTCACCAGTCCTTAATTTTGCAGATAATCACAGGATAATTGTACAACCAATCACCAGCCCTTTTCAGAAAGAAAAAAGGAGGTGCACACAATCAATATGTCACGGGTCGTCTTTTTCCTGTCTATAAACAGTCTGGCAATTGATTATATGATTATCCCATGGTTGTCAAAATTTAGGATAGGCAACAGTGGTCCTACATAAATCCTAAGGGCAACACTTATTATAATTCTTTCAGCATGTAGGGGTATCATGAAGGATATTCTATGAGAGCTAATCTTCTAAGCAATGTATGTCTACATAACAAAAATAGCATGGTCTATCTCAAGTGCGTAAATGTCGGCAAATATGTCTTTGAAATATTCCTTCAAAGTGTTCCCTAAATTATTGGTGTTCGCTTCAGTATGACCTTATAACTCGGCCTACCTACTACAATTTAAGGCCACTTTAGACAGTACAAATTTTTGAACAACCGGGGAGCCTTCATCTCCAAGGACCAAATAGTCATTTCCCATTTCCTTTTTTTACTGCCATGGAGCTTGATAGTTGTGTAGCGACATCTGTCACATAAACAATGCAACAATGCCTCCTGTTAAGAGAATGTTACCAGTTACACGTTCTGATTTGTCCAATACTGATAACTTTTATGACCACATGATCGGTCAAGTTCAGTGATTTAAGTTATTTGATCTCTTAGCACTGTTCTTTTTGTGCATTTATTCTGACCAATTATTGTTAGAAAATGGTGGCTACTGAACCACAACTGGCCAATAGAAACAAGCCTTTAACCTATTTATTCTGAATTTTTATTTTAGTCAAGACATGACTTGAGTCACAGAGGTGGAAAAACTTAAAAAGGATATTATTAAAGAAAGACTGCACCATTTATTAATTTTAATTTATGTAGTTTATACATTTGGGGTTTAACTCTTCATGTAGTTATATCATTTAACTGGAGAATTTTTCTGAACTAGTTTGGGAAGTTTTGATTGGAATGTTAATGGAGGAAATTAAATCATTTTGCCCAATTTTAACCATGCTGGCTCTCTTACAAAGGCCTTACTTGTACAGTCAGGTTTCTCTGAAGGGTGTCATAGGTTAATTGCTGTGAAATATCTCTAGTGACATTCTAAAGACCTTATAAGCCTGTCTAAGCTCTCAGCGCTGTAGAAAAATGCATTTCTCACAGAATACCTACATTCTTATCTAAAACTTGAAATTTATCCAATTCCATAATTTCACCCTAAGCAACCAAGTTTCCATAATGTAGTTTGCTGCAATTCTACTGTCTTGACATTTAATGTAATGTCTATTTATGGGAGATATTATGGGTTCTTACGCAGTATTCTGGTCACTGAGCTAGGTTTAGTCTAGTAGAAAATTTGTCTTGATTTCAGGGTTCTCAATTTATTAAAAAGCCAGGCTAAAGACAATAGCATGGACTTTTCTCATTATATTTGATGGCCTTTTCCCTGTCCTTCATGCCTTCCTAATTGCACGCCTCTATTATTTTTTCGACTACTTACATACTTTGTTCAAATAAGTCAATAGAATACTTGGCTACCATTTCTGCGTTCAGGAACTTAATTTTCCTAATACTTAAATTACATCCTATAAATGTTGTTATAGTGTCTTTTCCATTTTCCAATTCAACCTTGTGCAATCAAAATATTGAAGGTTGTTAATGGACATCCCACCGGTCTTGTAACCTCAATCACGTTTCTCTGTGAGGTGCCCCTTGGTTGTTGGTGACTTACGGCTAGCATGGTAGATGATAAAATGCTAAATCAAGTTCTGGATTAGCGATACAATTAGTTCTTTTTGTGGTTGTCTAATTGATTATCCTGGTTTAGGAGAAAAATTAAAAGTGATATTGAGATAAAGTTTTAATTTTGGTAAAGACCATTTCTTGGCAGGCGAGGTTCCAGTAGAAGACTATTGAGAAGCTTCGGTGTACAGCACTTCAATTTATCTTCTTATTGCCGTTTACCTTTGTTTAATGAACCAGTAGTGACCAGTAGGTTACGTGTCCTAGTTCTTAAAAATTAATTACACAGGAGCTGGATTTATTGCCTGTCACGGTCTTGACTGTGATTTACAGGGTCTAATTATTTTTAAATTCATGAAATCAAGTTTTCAGTTAACAGAGCCACATCTATTCTCTATTGGTATACCTCATAAATAGTGGTATACAGCTTGCTTCAGCTAAAGAGAACTTAGACTTACTGAAAAAAAGGTTCACAATGACTCGATACTTTTTCAAAATGATTTATTTCTTCTGGATTTGGACAGCAGCATCTGTTCACCAAGCCATGCTGGAAGTTTGCCAGGAAAGTAGAGAAAGCTTAAGAGAGCCATGCTTCCCAGTTATGAGGAATTTCTTGAACAAACTGACTATATGTTTCTTATGGTCATATGATGTTTGGTTACTTAACTTTTAAGTTTTGTGATCAGAGAGAGTTTGAGATTTTACAGTTTGTACTGAGGCTTAGCTTAATAATTTAAGAAGATATATGTTTCAGATACATAGGAGACACATACCATTGTTAGGATGCCTATGTAACACTTTGTGATAGCTTTTGGGGGGTGAGGAGTCCTCTTATTGATTTCTGTTGAGCATGCCATCCTAGAGCCCGACAGGAGTGCTATAGATCAACACTGCTCTCTACTGGATTATGTAGACACCAACAAATTAAGGAGACCGATGAAGGTTTCCTGGCTCTATAGAAGTAGGAGGTGCAGTTTCGATTAATGGTTTTGTTACATTTCATTTAGAAAAAAATTGATCTCCTCCTGATCACTCAATCTAATATGCAAGAGAGAGCAAATACCAGTTCCATTTTCTACACGTGTGATGCCTTTATGTTCAAATTAAAGGTTTTAAATTATTTAAGCTCAGTACAAAGGTTTTTCCTGCTGACTTCTGACTTTTTAGTACCAAGTCTTTTTTTTCTATCAATACGCGTTAACTAAAATTCATTATAATTCATGGATTTTTTTTCCCCCTCTCCAGAGCTGTTTATTTAGTACGACATAAAGAAACCCGGCAGAGATTTGCAATGAAGAAAATCAATAAGCAGAACTTAGTCCTTCGAAATCAGATTCAACAGGCCTTTGTGGAGAGGGACATCTTAACATTTGCAGAGAATCCATTCGTAGCCAGCATGTACTGCTCCTTTGAGACGAAACGTCATTTATGTATGGTCATGGAGTATGTTGAAGGTAAGACCTGGCCTCTCTGATACGATCATGAGATACTTTTCTCTCTTATTGACTCATTATTTGAAATTCAGAAACTTATTTTGAGGTTCCTGGAATTGTAACAGTGTAAAGTAGCATCAATAATAATGTTTTAGGGCCAATTGATTATGGTTACTGGTAGTGCAGGTAAATAACAATCTTATGTTGACATCTATGCTTATATTTTTAGGGAAGTCTCTGTTTACACTTTCCATCTGGTATTTTGGCATAGGGGCCAAGAATAGTGCAGTTCACCAATGCTTGAACTTCAAGCCCTGTTCAGACTTTTTTTTTCCTCTTCAGAGGCTTTAGTACTTTCATGGCAAGAATTAGCCCAGTCTGTAAAGCATTTCTTGCCCCCAAAGATAGCTAAGCCTGAAGGATCACATTCTAAAAGCGAGTCCAGATTTAAAAGGATCCTTTTTGATAATGGGTGTGTCATAATTGTCAGGGCACATATGTGAATGGAAGCCATGACTCTTGTGTACACTGGAAGATTTTAATGGCAGTTGATGCAGTTTTTCATTATGGCAAAGTGATATATAAATATATATATATTTTTATATATAAAATAAAATATATATATATATAGATATATATATATATATTAATATATAATTATATATATATATATATATATATATACTGCACCAGCAGCAATAAATGATTGTCATGTATGTGATTCCAGTAACATGGGTTGCATTTCTATGCCTTTTTTTATTATTTTCAGCTATGTATTTTTGTATGTTGAATCCACACTTATTTTGTCCATATGGGTATTTTTTTATCTTTGTTATGTTATAGGATTTACAATATGACATAGAACGATTTCTTTTCCTTCCACAATAGTGTTCTCCAAACTGGGGTTTTCCAACACTTAAAAAGTTACAAATCTTAGCATTGAGATCCTCAGGTTGTTGAACAGTGCCTGGGCATAGACATATATGTCTTCACAGTGTTACTCATGTAGTTGGACAACAGGAGCAAGGATCTCTGGGAAATGATGCCAACTTCAGAATCATATAGTCAGCATATGTTTGTTATTGGTGAAGGTCTAAAACGAAGTGATGTGGCGAGAAACAATAATACATATTATAGGAGATTAGACTTATATGAGTGAGACTGGTTGAACCTTTGATTAGATCAATGAATGACAGTATCGATGACTAACACATATTTACTGTACATGTGAGTCAAAGACGTTGATTTTATCTCAATTCTACTCTTTGTAGAGATGTGTAGCTTGTGCATCTCTGTGTTATGAAGATCTTCATATATTAATAAACCACCTCTAATATTTGGAGATGTCAGTGCTGTAATATGTTAGTTTTGGGGCTGGGGAATTTTTTCCCAAAAAATGATAAAAATAATGCAACAAGTCTTAAGTTATAATGGTAAAAAAGCAAAGTGCACCTATACTAAAATAGTTTTTTTTAAATGTTTTTATAGCTGCCAAAGTTTTTGCTTTTTTGACTGTTTGCCTGGGAGAGTGGCAAGCCCCCATTTTGGGTGTGCACTCTGCCCATCCCCCAAGACTTTTTTTAGTGAGACAAAGTGGATTGGGGACCTTCCCCCCAAAAAGGGAGGTCTGAACAGACACCAAGAGAAGAAAAATTTTTTTAGAGTAGGTGCTTTATTGATTCACCCTTGTTGCTGTAATGGGCTTTTTACAGTTTTAATCAAAAATTAATTAAAAAACCCAAATTTTAACGTTTTCAAAGTGCGAAATGCTTTTTGAAAGAATTCCTATTTCCCTTTGACTGTTCTTATAAGTCGCTGATATTTTTTTTTTCTTAAGTCCAGGTGTAAAACAGGGGCCCTCCACTTTTTTTGGGAAACTAAAACTCCCCATCGATTTAAAAATTTATAACAGGGGGTTGATGGAGTTTAGTTTCCCAAAGCCAGGGGGGTTGCATTTTTTTGACACCCCTCTTAAGTCATAGTGGTGGCATGACGCAGAAGCAAGGGACAAAATACATTTTCAGGTGCTTGGACTAGGTTGGTTCACATCAATATTATAAAAATGTAGAAAGGGGCGGTTACTGTTTTCACTTTAAAAATTTTATCATTTTGGAATCACTCGGTACCTTTCATTGCAGCAGGTATTTTTATTTGTTCTATATTTGTAGCATGAAAACATTGTATAATGCTGGACCAGGGACTGCAGTTTATTTTTTAACTCCCTACATATTTGTACTGTAGTCAACCATTGTTCTGCTCCTGATAAGAACAATCTCTGCCTTGTATTCTAAGGTTATGGGACATTTTGTTCCTATAGCTACCACCAACAGAGCCTACAATACTCACACAGCACATGCAAAAAGGTTAACTAATGGAAGGTATCAGCATTGTAGCTCTATTAAAAACATAATGGTTATGCATCAGGTATAAATTTTAAAGGGAACCATTTTGGTGAAGAAGGGTTTTTTCACAATAAATGAAAAAATTTTAAGGGCATTTGTAAACACATTGCCACTTACAAAAAAGACTGAGAGGTTTGTCTTACGCGATTTTTACTCTGTATGTGGCTGTTATTCTCTGTAACTACTGAACACTGAGGAAAGTAAATAAAAATTTGTCAACCAAAAAAGCTTTTTAAATACTTTTAAAGTACTTTAAATGTTTTAATAAAGAAAAAAAAAAGAGGACTCGAACCCTAAAAGTACTGTTCCAATACAACTTAAAATTTTTAAAAGTCTCTTTTAAAGGGGGTTTTCCCCTTATTTTCTTTTTTTTATTTCGTTAGGCCACTTTTTACTACAGTGTTTATTTAGACTTTATTGATATTGCCATACATGTAAAAACTCATAAGTATTAACGCTCCATTTGGAAATCATGCCTTACTACTGTATACACTACAGAAGCACTGGATGACCTGCAGATTTGCGTGCATGCTATCAGGAGGCTGTCACTGCTGTAGTGTAACTGCCAAGCAACTTCCATGAATGCATTCTCGCACTACTCTGTATACTGTGACCTGTCATTTGGGGATAGATATTAGGCCAGCTGGAGCCTGCAGCCCTCCCAAAACACAGCATTGCTCTATATACTGTATGCGGTACTCTACATGCCAGCCGGTGCTTTTATAGTGTAAGCAGTAGTAAGGAATGACGTTCCGATTCGATTGTTAATCACTTTCTGCTTTACACGTAATAATAAAAATAAATTTATACAACACACAAACATATAATGCATTACATCAATAAAGTCTATATACATTGTAGCCCATAGTGAGTCTAAATAAAAAAAAAAATGGACAACCATTTAAGCAGGTGACAAAAAGGTAAGCTTACAAGGGTCCATGAAATACCTACCCCACCCTAGGAGCTCTTCACTAGTCGTTATCCTTTCAAAAAGAAGCAAGTATACCCCAAAAAGGAAGCCCTTCACACCAACCTATCCCTAGAGGTATCATGATATGCTCTCATATAAAAGCATATCAAGAAAAATTCCCGTCAAACATTTCAACGTATGTACCTGTAACAGTTCTTCATTGCTGGATATTCCTTTTTTATAGGGGTATATAATGGTACCTTTAGGGATAGGTTCATTAGTGGGGTACCGTTTTTGTGGGGAACACTTCACTTGATGTTTTTTTTTTAGGATGAATGGTATTTTACATTCTTATCAGACTTTTTAAGACAAAGTTCTTCAATATCGGTTCCTGTTTAAAATCGCCGCCTTTGTGGTGGAGACTATATCTTTTACTCTCCTCTTTGTATCATTTTTCATGTCTGGACACTTTTATGATATTTTAATATTTCTTAAATGTTAATTTTAAGGTTTGACTATAATGTTTTTATTTTTTACTGCAATAACTACTGTAAAACACCGGGGTTATTTGTTTTTTGCTTTAGGAGGAGACTGTGCAACACTACTAAAGAACATGGGTCCTTTGCCAGTAGACATGGCCCGAATGTATTTTGCCGAAACAGTTCTAGCCCTGGAGTATCTCCATAATTATGGAATTGTACATAGAGACTTGAAACCTGACAAGTAAGTACTTCAGTGTCTCTTAAAGTGGTGGTCCAGTATTATGAAAAATAATCTCACTTCTTTCCCCAAAGAGAAAAACCCCATTTCCAAAGGCTTTGTCTGGTCTTTTGAACGTTTCTGACTCATACCTACCATCCATGGAAATGTGGACTTTTTCTGGAATAATGTAGCCATGGTTTTTTAATCTCACACAAGCTGCTTGTGAATGAATGCAGGGGAATCAATTTAACCATTTTTTCCCTTTGATTTTGCTTTGCTTTTTAAAGGGGGTTTTTTCATTAATGAAATTTTCTCCAAAAAGGGGGGACATGAAAACAAGCAACTTTGCAATTGGATGTCATTTGTAAAGCGTTCTTGTTTTCACAGTGTGCCTTATGTTTTTTTTTCTGTAAACACAGTTCTCTGGTGCCGGTCGGATTCCGCCTCCTTGCATGTGATTGGCTGCTGGCTGTACTAATTTACATTGTGTCCGGCCCCCGGTCGTATTCACGGGGGCGTGCAATCCTTTGCATGCTCCGTAGTGCCGACCGCATCTGTACTGTAGTTTGGTTGCAAAGAGATTCCAGGCATGCAGAGGAGGCAGTGGTGTTTTACTGAGCAAGTGGATTCAGTGTTGTGAGCCCCGTGAAGCGGCAGTGAGTGACTGTGGTAATCAATAAAGTACTCGGGCTGCGGGGGTGAGAGAGATCAGTGGTAGTTTCGATGTTTGCGCTGTTCACTGACAGCGATCAGAGGTCCTGCAGCAGAGAGAGAGATTTTGTGCAATCCCATGTAAACACAAACAAAGTGTATAGTTTTGTTCTGCAGATCTGTAGAGGTCAGAGGTGTAATAATCTGCAGGATATATCACTGTGTGTGAGAGAGAGAGAAAAAAAAATCACCCATCTCTCCCAGAATCCTGAATATCAAATGCCCATTTTAATGACAAAGTATTTCGAGAGAGCAATAAATTTAGATCTACACTATTGAGTTACACTTAGTTTTTCACTTCCAATGATTCCTTAGTCTCCGACAGCTGAGAATCTCTACCTTACCTCCCCCCCCCCACACACAGAATGAATTCTCACATGCACACTTTGTCGTATCTGCAGAGAGAATATACTCCCTGCTCAAAGGAGAAACACACCCCTCCGTTTCATAAGTTCTCCTTAGCAACCAGTATAAACAGCTGCCAAATGATGAAACGATAAAACCCTTTTAACTGCCCAATTTAACAACATGATATGGCTAGCCTTACACAGTATTGGTGGGATAGGCGGCTGATCTTAAAATTATGAAGGCCTCCTGGCTCTTTCTTTATGGCAGGTGTCAAAAGTAAAGAAAATATGGTATGGTTGTCTCACTACGTTGATTCATCTTACCTCAGTCCTGTTTTCTTGGTTTCATTTTGAATTCAGGGGCGTGTATACTGGCTATTATGAGGCTGCAGTAAACCAGGTCTGTGCTATAGAAAAAGTGTTGGCAGCTATCAGGAGAGATCAAACAGGTTTTGTAGCTATAGCGACCTGAGGAGCTGATGAAACCCATACAAGAGGGGATTCTGGAAATGGTAGGACACTGTTAATAACTATATTGTAATTACTTGTTTTTGCAAGATCTTTAACATAGAAAGCAATCCTTGTAGTGAGACAGCCCCTTTAAGTACTAGTATTTGATCTAAACCTTCTTCAGTAAATCAGAATAACCTAATAACTGTGAGAGAGCTGGGCCAGCTATGTTCAAATTGAAAAGTCACGTACCAAGTCAGCAGATATTTGGCTATTAGCATCAGATTAATGGATTTGTTTATATTGATGTGAATCTTCATTTTACATCTAACAGAGCTTGGTGCTTTTTAACAAATTCAACATTCTTTTAGTCTCTGTAAAAGGTGACTTGTTTCACAGGATCTCTGTAAATGAAGACCCTAATCACACATGATCAGTATGCTGACTTGCACATTAGGCTGTCTTTTGTACTACATTAAGCATGTACCTCATCATTTATTAAAAGCCTGCCTGTGGCACACAAAGCCCAGATGGGATGGCCATTGAATATTTCCACAAAAGAAAACAGTTCCCCTCTTTTCACATTTGCATTGGTCGCAGAACTTTATCTGCATGCAAAGCATATGTGTTGGATGGACTCTATGATGATGTCATCATGGATTAGCTGCCTCATTGTGACTAGGAAGCTTAACTAGATGAAATTTCAGAAGGACCAGCTAGCACGATTCCCCCAGTTACTGATGGGAACGGGGAAACAAAATCTGTTATCAAATTAGCTCTGCTGCTCCTAATTAGAGGCATCGATGACTGCCATGGTGAAAGTGAATGGGGGTTGTGTAGTGTTTCTGATAACAGATAATCTCATTTGCACAGTGCAGAAGTCAGGTAAAGTGTAGCTTGGGTATTCTGATGACCTTATAGCACTTGCAATTGTTCCCTACCTATGTAATAATTGTCAAGTGCTAATGTGTGGAGATATATATATATATAATTTATTAATTTTTATTTTTAAAGTTACCTTACATACATTACTTTCTGATTTGTCTCTGACATCCCATCTATGAGATCTGTTAGCTTGGCAGTGAGGATTGCTTTATAGTTCTCTTTCAGGCCCACTATGGGCCCGAGCAATGTAATTGTTATCAGCAGGACCTGATTAGTGTGAATAAAGTTGGAAACTTCCATAGTAAGGAGAGATTAACCCATTATCCTTTAACATGCTGCTATTCTCAGGTCAGTTAATTCCATCTTTATCCAGGCCTGTCCAGAGAACGATAGTTCAATCACTTTCATTATCTACTATTTGTAAAGAGACAACATGCAGATAAGCATTTCTTGCAGCACCAAATGGCAGTCTGCCTTGCCTTTCAATTGGTTTATCTCTTTATTATCACAGCAAGAAAAGGGCAAGATTTTATATGGCATTTCTACTTGCATGGGACTGCCAAAATAAGAAAAATTATTCAGTCGAAAATTCTAACAAAAAATTTATTCATTTTTCAAGAATGTTGATTTTAGCAAACATACCTTTTTCTGATGGAAATGTCCCTTTAAGATTCAAGGGATATTATGTTTAGTTGAGACGTGTCCAATTGTTCGTAGTTTACTTTAAACTTATTTGTCCTGACCCTAAATTATGTGGGACATCTGCCCTTTAAAGGTTAGGGCCATTTGATTGCACTAAACTGCCCCTATTTCTTTTTCAAATGTATTATGTAGGAATTTACCTAGATTCATTATGGGAATGTGTGGAATACATTACTCCTACAGTGGGGAAAATAAGTATTTGATACACTGGCTATTTTGTTTTCCCACCTACAGAGATTGAAGAGGTCTGTAATTTTATCATAGGTACACTTCAATTGTGAGAGAATCTAAAAAAAAAAAGCCAGAAAATCACTAAGTATGATTTTTAATTAATTAGAATTTTATTGCATGAAATAAGTGTTTGGTAACCTACCAACCAGCAAAAATTCTGGCTCTCACAGTCCTGTTAGTTTTTCTTTATGAAGCCCTTCTACTCTGCACTCACTATCTGTATTAATTACACCTGTTTGAACTTGTTACCTGTATACACTTAATCACACTCCAACCTCTCCACCATTGCCAAGACCAAAGAGCTAACTAAGGACACCAGGGACAAAATTGTAGATCTGCACAAGACTGGGATGGGCTACAGGACAATAGGCAAACAGCTTGGTGAGAAGGCAACAACTGTTGGTGCAATTATTAGAAAATGGAAGAAACAAAAGATGAATGTCAGTCTTTCTCGGTCTGTGGCTCCATGCAAGTTCTCGTCTCATGGGGTAAGGATGATTCTTCGAAATGTCTAGTGTCATCCCAAAACTACACGGGAGGACCTGGTATAGAGCTGGGACCACAGTCTTAAAGATTACCGTTAGTAACATACTAAGCGGTCATGCATTAAAATACTGCAGGGCACGCAAAGTCCCCCAGCTCACCCCAGCACATGTCCAGCACAAGTTCGGCAATGACCATCTGGATGATCTAGTGGAGACAAGAGAGAAGGTTATGTGGTCAGAAGAGAATTAAATATAACTTTTTGGTATTGATTCCACTCGCCGTGTTTGGAGGAAGGAGGAGGATGAGTACAACCCCAAGAACACCGTCCAAACCATGAAACATGGTGGTGGAAACCTCATACTTTGGGTGTGCTTTTCTGCAAAGGGGACAGGACGACTGCACCGCATTGAAGGAAGAAAGGATGGGGCCACGTATCCCGAGATTTCGGTCAACAACCTCCTTCCTCAGTAAGAGCATGGAAGATAGGTTGGGGCTGGGTCTTCCAGCAGGACAATGGCCCTAAACATGCAGCCAGGGCAACAAAGGAGTGGTTCCGTAAGAAGCATTTCAAGGCCTAGACCTTCTTCAGTCCTGAACCCAATTTAACATCTAAGGAGGAAGCTGAAACTCGATGTAGCCCAGCGACAGCCCCGAAACCTTAAAGATCTGGAGGAGATCTGTACGGAGCAGTTGACCAAAATCCTTGCTGCAGTTTGTGCAAACTCGGTCCAGAACTACAGGAACGTCTGACCTCTGTAATTGTAAACAAAGGTTTCTGTACCAAGTTCTGGTTTTCTATTTCATTAAATACCTATTTCATACAATAAAATGCAAATTAATTATTTGAAAATTAGAAATTGTGATTTTCTGGATTTTCTTTATTTAGGTTCAGTCTCCCACAGCTGAAGTGTACCTACAATAAAAATTACAGACTCCTCCATTCTATGTAGTTGCGAAAAATGTCAAAATCGCCAGTGCATCAAATATTTCCCCAACTGTAGATTTCAAATTATGGGAATGATGGGCTCTGTAAGGAGCAATTATCGATTTGCAACCACAAATTAAGTTGTCTTATAGAAGACTAATGGCATGACTAATACAACTGTACACAATGTTAACATGTCTCACAGGCTATGACAGTCTCACTCCACAACTAAAGAGGTTGTTTTATCATGCTGTTTCACAAACCCACAATCTGCTTCAGACTCCTACTTCCTGTTCAGTCTTTGGGTGGGTGTACAGTAGTGATTGATTTATAAGCGCCAATATTCCTAGCTGATCCCCTACAATAACATGAGTGCAGGAGGTTTGTAATTTGTAGTGTACAAGGCTACAAAGCTCTAGAGAGTTAAACTGTGTCAGGAACAAGAAAAAAACAAGTCTGTGTGGAGAGGGGTGAGATCACCTGGTCGGCAGGGCAGCGGGAGGATGATGCAGAGATGGGTGCTTTGAAACTGGAATTGTATAAAAGCAAGGAAAAAAATACCTTTTTTCCCTAACAAAGAAAAATCAGAACGCAGTGTTTTTGGGTAATAGTCTTTTTTTACCTTTGCCTAAAATTTTAAACCCCTAAATATTTAAAATATAAATTTTTAAGCAAACTAAAGACAATGCTTCCTTACATTTTAAAGCACTGATTTGGTGCTTTGTTTTGAGGACCCTCTTTGTTTACCAGATATCTTCATTTGTGACTCTCTTTTGTGGGCAGGCTGTGAAACTAGGTGAACCACAGCTAAACCAAGCACTTATACAAGGTGTTGTGGATGTTTTCTGCTACATAGATTCTTTTTTCATTTGTTTAACAGCAGTATTTAACAACCAAAAGATATGGGAAAACGCTTACATTTTCTAAGTAATCCAGGCAGTCCACAACTTGTCAAAAATATGCGAGGAATCTGATAGGGCACATGTCAAGGATATCAGAGGTTTTAACCCAGCAGTTTTGATAGTATTTTAAGGGTAGTTATGTTATTATTTTCTTTGCTCATATTGGCATGTATGTTTTTAGGACCATTATTTGTTTTATTCATGTTGTTCATATACAATATACCTTCTTTTTGATTATGTACAGGAAAAAATTGTATAGTTTTTGTTAAAATGAATCTTATAGATCTAAGAGTTAAAGTTTATATTTGCTTTACAGCTTGCTGGTAACTTCAATGGGACATATTAAGCTTACAGATTTTGGACTTTCAAAGGTTGGCCTTATGAGCATGACGACCAACCTTTATGAGGGTCACATTGAGAAGGATGCCCGAGAGTTCCTGGACAAGCAGGTCAGTTTAATATAATTCTGCATTTATTATCTCAGTCTTCAGATAATGTTGAGTTTTCAAGTATATTTTATTAAAAGTCTGTTCAGGTAAATAGTCATGAGTTGCAAAACATAGGATTCAACTAATGACTAGAGGGTTGCTGTTTCTAATATAAAATATAATTTATTTATTTATTTATTTTAAATCCCTTTAATGACCAGAACATTTTTTTAGTTTTTGTCTCCTTGCGTTTCAACAGTTGTAACTTTTTTATTTTTCAATGATGCAGTTGAATGAAGCCTCATTTTATTTGAGACGAGTTGTACTTTAGGGGGGAATAGTTTAAGTTCACTTATAAATAATTGCAGACATTTTTTCAATTTATTTTCAAATTTTTTTTTTTTTTTACACCATTCACATTTCACACTTGTTAGATTAATTCTACAGGATATTACGGTAGTGTGGATACCTAATGTGTAGGGGCTTTTTTGTGTATGTACAAAAATTTTTTTATTAAATATTTTTATTTTTTTTTTACACTTTTTTATGTTTTCTACTTTTGTTTAAATCCCATGAAGGAATAACTGTGTTACCCGGCAAAGCAGGGAAACCCTTTGATTGTGCTGCGGTGACAAACTGTGGTAATCAAAGGGTTAAAGCACGGGGAGCGAAGGTTTCCCCGCTCCCCGGCGCTTGCAGGAGCGTCGGGCGCCGCAAACTCTGATGTCTGCAGCAACGTCAAAAGAAGTTGCTGCAGACGAACGACCTGAAATGCCTGCCGCCAAAAGATGACGGGCGGTCGTTAAGGAGTTGAGACTAAAACTACAGTAGGCTACATGTAGCATTACATGGCCTGCTAATCTTGATTGACCTCTGTGACCATCACCTTTTTTTTAGGAACAAGTGTCCACCCATGCATGGCTTTCTCCAATCATTTCTTTGGAAGCTAGGAGTATGGCTAAGCGAATATCTTGTGGATATGCCATAAATGTCCGAGATGGCAATACCCCCTCAAAATCTGAATTTTCAGGGGCATACAGTCAATGGAGATGGTATAAAAAAACAAACAATAAACACCTTTTTTTTAAAAAAACAACCAAAAAAAACATGTCTGCTATTGGGCCACTTGATTTGAGAGAGTAATTACCAGATACAAAGGATATTTTAAACCCATATGTATGGTTAATGTAATGGCTCATACACATACTGTAGACGGCATTAAATGATGCATGACATCACAAAAAAATCCAGAAAATCTCCAGAATATATTTTTTTTACCCCTCTAAAGTCTTGTAGGGACAGAAAGAGAATCTGGGATCCGCCTCCTGTCCCTGTATGTTGCCAGGATGTCACTCTCCACTCAAGCTAAAACAAGAAATGCAAGTATCCTACCGCATCTTGTTCCAGCTCAGGCTGGATCATGGCTAAAGAGTCTTGGCTTTAAACAAGACCATGAATGTGAATCTAGCTTTGTTCTAGCCTGAACCAAAGCCCCAAATTGTGCTTATGCAGAATATTTATGTTCTTTTTTTTAGTTGGTTTTGGAGTTTTGGAGGTCAGTAGGGAAGAAAATAAGCTCTTAAGAGGGGTAGTCCAGTCTAGAAAACCTATGCTCCACACTAGTGGAGTGTTTCGAGTTAATACTGTCATTGCCATCTCTTGGGCAAAGTACTTACAGATGGTGTCTCTTGCTCTGGAGTAGCCGTCCTGTGTGCTCATTATTGTGATTAAATACTGTTTAATGCTTCATTTGGGTTGTGGTGACACTATAGGTAGACTAAACACTTTATCACATTTTCCCACACATAACAGCTGACCCTCGGGGATCCCAGCAGGTGGACACTTTGAAGTCTATAGAATATCAAGGGACCATTCTATTAATTAGAGATTATACAAAACGGATAACCTATACTACGTTATAAATACTGCCGTATAGTATTGTTCTTTATTGTTCTCATTAGCATCTGTTCATTTTCATATCCTTTACGATTCTGCCTATTCCATTTTCTTTGTTATTTACCCAACATGATGAATGCAGTTGAGCTGGAATATTTGAGACACTATAGGAATTCTGGAAGTCTCTATAGACTACTTTTGGGGCTTATGATGCATTGTACAATTAAAGGTGCTAAAAATCATTAAGCTGTGGTGTCGGCCATTTGCTTTTTTAATGCCTCTAATATTACAATGTAGTGCCCACAATCTGGTTTATTCGAAGATGTGACTTTGGAGCGAAAAATCCATTGCACAATATGCTGGTCTGATGTATGTATCAGTTCACTTTCCTGTTGACAAGTCAGTAATTGGTCTGTTTTCATTGTTCTTAATTTAATACTGTACTTTGTAAGCTGAGGAGACTTTTGTATTTTTCTTTGTTATATTAATTATTGCACATTGTGTCATAATGATTTTTACCTGCTTTTTTTATTTACTATATTAATTGTATCCGGGGTCTTAAAATGTGGTTTTGGGGGAAGAGAAGGTGTAATAGAAAAAAAAAGTGAATATATGCAGAAAATTGATGTTTACTAGTTTTAAATTGCTTGGCTGATGTATAACTTTTTATTGCAGTAGTATATGCTGGCGGTAATTAAGCAGCTGTGTCTCATCCATCATAGTTCGGTCAGACATTCTTTGTTAGACCTGTGCTATCATTGGTTGATTGTATATACCCAAGTGACACAGTGATTGGGAAACTACACATATCGTCAGTGTAAATTACTCTATGGCTCTGTTCCTCTTTAATAATAATTATAATAATCTTTACATAGTGCTAACATATTCTCCATTACTCATACAATTCAAAGAGTACATATGCAAAAAAGGAGAGCTTTTGTTATTTCCCGGAGTGGCCTGCCTTTACAATGTTCAAGTATTACTTTAATACAATGCCTACATAATACTGTAATTCAGTTTCTAGATTTACTTCTATGCCGTAATACTGTGCCTATATTGATAGTCATAAATAATTACCTGATATAAAATAAATGTATTCCAACTAAGTGAAATCCGCATGCAAATTTGCCTATGCAGATTTTGATGCGAGTCCACAGCACCAAATTATTTAAGGATTTTGTTGCAGATTTTTTTTTCCCCCTATTAATTTTAGTGTGAAAATCTCAACAAATCTGTGGTAAGCGACTGCGCTGCTAATTTGTGCACGGCTATAAATTCACTGTCTGTTTCTTTTTTTTATACCATTGTGTGAAGGTAGCGGTGCATCTCACTAATTAATTCTTTTGTTTTGATTGCTCAGATAGGACCACCAGATTGATTTGTCCATGTGTCTGATAGTTTACGGATTCTTAACATTTTTTTTGTATAAAATTGAACAATTTATATGTTCTCATGTTTTGACACAACATAGTAATCATTGTTTGTTTCATATCACACACATTGTAAGACAAATGTAATATCATAAATATAATACAGATGCTGTCCTGTGCATATACTTTACACTACTCCTAAAGGCGTACTTTGATACTCCATTGTATGGGTTTATATAATTTTTTTCAGGTCATGTCGGAACCCCAGAATGTTACATTGTCCAGATTGTAATTTTGACACATAGGATATGGAAGCCTCGTTGACACTGGTGGGGGCTAATGGTGAGAGATATATCTTGTCATGAATTCCTGTGGAGTTGGATGCGTGGTCACTTGTCCATTTCTCCATCTTTCTGGAGGTTACAACCTCGAGGACTTGTTTGGTCAAGTTATAAGTGGTAAGAACTAAACTGCTTAGCTGAATATGATATATTTTTGATGCAAATTATTCACATTAAATAAATATATTTTACTATATTTAGTGTCCATTAAGCATAATCGGGTAGTTTGTAGCATGTGCCTGTAAGACTGAAAAATTTTAGGATGTTGTCCCTTATTTACCATATTGCTTCCTCTTAAATTAAAAAAAAATTTGAAAAAAAGTTTTACTAATTTCTTTCCTCCGATCCAGCACTGTGCATCTTTTTGTATGGGCTCCTTGGTCTTACTTTATGCTTTTCTTGCTATTCTGATGGGACATCATCTCTACAGCTGGTGATTGCTGCTATCACTGTAGTCGATGTGTCCACTAACTGGGTGTGGTCGAGTTTGATATTGTGAATATGCCCAACCAGCTTATAGTCTGCATTGGAATCTTCTTGTACTCGTCATAATAAAAAAATTTAGAATTCTAAAACATGACCCTTTATGCGGATTTAGTGTCGACAACCACATTTCAGTTTAACTCTAGTTACAATCTTGTAATAATTACAAGTTTTTTAATTAGAATCATTTTAAAAATACTCCTCCTAGATATTTCTGCTTAACGCTATAGGATAATAGACTGAACTGGATGGATGTCAGTCTTTTTTTAAGCCTTACAAGCTACCGCATGTAACTATGTTACATAATTTTGTATGCTGTAGCCTAGCTGTCCTTTTTGCATTTTACTCTAGATCGTTCTTTCAGTTGTTCCAGTGCTGTAAACTTCTTATGGTCTCAAATGACTCAATGAGAACTGTATATACAGTTTTAAATTATATTGTATACTTATGCACTGTTTTCTGTCTTCTTCGGGATTCCCATTTTAATAAGCATTGAAAACTGTTTGCTGCCCACACTCTCTGATGCATCGTTAATTGTTAGCTATTTGCCTACATCTGAGACGTCCACGAACACCCAAGGTCCTCCACAAAGTGATTCAATGTATGTTTGTGATAGATCAGCCAATAAGAATTAACATACTAGGCCAATAAGAATGTAACAAAAACTCGAGAAGTGGCTTCTTCTCACTGGCACTGACATAATAGGTAGACGTTACGGATCGATAAGCGAAATGAAAAAGAGACCAGGGAAGGCTAAAAATGTATAGAAGGAGCAATATCTGATATTTTGAGCATTTTTATTTTAATGATTCCAATTGAAAAAAAAAAAATTTTCTGCATAGTCTCACAAAGAAATGTAAAATTATTGGTTTTCCAATTACAAACTACCATGGTGACATTACATATGAGGTTGCATGTCAGGTTGTCTTCTGTTGACTCTAAAACCAACTAGGTGCCTCTCTGCATGTGGGGATGAAACACTTAACCTAGTATGTAGCGATTTGTTAAATGTGGTTCTCTATCTTTTGCGATATTCCTCTTTGTTAGCATTGTCCTCTGTAAGAGCAACTTCTTCACATAAAGTGATGTCCCCCTGATTAAAAACCCAGCTGTTCGCTGAGATATTTACTACTTATCCCCATTAAATTACTACGGGACGGTTGTTGTCTATTTTAATGTAGTGCTGGAAAAAGATTCTCCTTAGTGCGACAGGCACGACCTTTTTTTTTTAATCCTGCTTCACCCAGTCCTGGTCGAAGAGAGAGATCCTGAAACTAAGGGATCCCCACTGGTGTTACGATAATATTTCTCTTTTCACACAGTATGTTAAAGTTGTATTTTTCTTCAATGCGATATTTTTTCTGTCACTTTTTTTAAATTATTTATTTGAGTTAATCTGCTTTTGGAGTGTAGTTTTTGCCATTTTATAATATTTGTTATCAGTGTTCAGTTGGTACCAGATACTAGATTTACAACACTGCACAAATCGCATCATCAATTCTATTAGTATATTAAGCCCCACCCAATTAGCGTTAAGCCAGTCTTTCTTTATTGGACTAGTGGATAGTGCTGACGGTGAGGTGTTAGACGTATGAGCGAAATAAAAAAAAAAGATCAGTTTCTTCACTCTAAGCTTAATTTTACCCTAATAATATTGTTAGTTGCTCACTGATGTGTAATTGGTCTATGGCTTACAAAATAAGTTCATTATTTGCAAATTGGTATTAATGGTGGCAAAACGGTTATGGCGACTATGTAGCGGTTTTGGCTCCGCACCATTGTTGATTCTCAATCACCTAAGTGCTCTTGTCTATATGCAAATAAAACAAATGGCTAAATAAAAGTAACCTAGTATTGTGAGACTAATCTCGGTGGTGGTTGTAAGAGGCTTATCTCATAGTAAATAATGCAAAGCAGAAAGCAAACAAAGAGAATTCACAGATTGTTCAGATGAAGTTCATCTGAGTCGGAGTTATTAACAGGACGGGTAATGTTATTTCTATATAAAGCTGCTTCCTTCATTTCATTTAAATTCAATAACCTTTCCGATGTGAACCTGCTCAATGGCCTGACCCGAGCTACCATTACCATTATTACACAGCTTGTGGCAAAACTAAATGATAATTAAACCACAAATCTTATTTCCCTACCGCCTTGCATGTTTCACAAATCTCTCCTGATGCATTAAAAAGGCTAAGGTTATGCAGCACTGATGAATCCATAAATGACATTTTATTCTGCATAATGTACTGTAGATGCATACACAATAATATGTAAATATGTGTATAATATACACACACATTTACACAAATATATATAACTGTGTGTGTGGTGTGGTTTTTCGTATATATAATGATATATAAAATAATATAATTATATATATAGTATATATAAGTTATATATGTGTGTTTGTAATATATATATATATGTGTTTATGTATATATACAGTATTTTTCAGTCTATTTAAAGGAAACCTGTTTTCATTTTGGACTGAGAGAATTTTAAAATACTAATTTCTATACCCCCTCCTGTTTACAACTCCAATAATACAAATTTACAATAATCACAACCATCACATTCATCACTCTTATTTGTGCTTACTTAAAATTGTATATCTACATAATATCTCATCTTTTTGGTCACTCTTTTTTTTTTTGCTGTAGTTTTCTATGCTCTCGTCTTTCTTTTTCTATCTATGATTTTGTCTTTTATTCATTATTAAATATTCTACTTGATATTAATCAATCATAAAAATAAAAATTTAAAATACAAATTATAAAAAAACAAAAAAAAAAAAAAAATAAAACAAAAAACAAAAAAAAAATAAAAAAAAAAAAAAAAAAAAAAAAAACAAAAAAAAAAACACAAAAACAACAAAAAAAAAAACCAAAAAAAAAAACCAAAAAAACAAAACAAAAACAAAAACAAAAAAAAAAAAAAAAACAAAAAACAACAAACAAAAAACCAAAACCAAAAAAAAACAACAAAACAAAACAAAAAAAAAAAAAAAAAAAAAAAAAAAAAAAAAAAAAAAAAACACACAAAACAAAAACACAAAAAAAAAAAAAAAAAACACAACAACAAAAAAAAAAAGACAAAAAAAACCCCAAAAAAAAAAAACAAAAAACAAAAAAAACACAAAAAAAAAAAACACAAAAAAAAAAAAAAAAAAAAAAAAAAAAAAAACAAAACAAAAACAAAAAAAAAACAAAAAAAAAAAACAAAAAAACAAAAAAAACACAAAACAAACCAAAAAAAAAAAAAAAAAAAAACCAAAAAAACACAAATAAAAAAACACAAACAACAAAAACACCAAAAAAAAACAACAAAACAAAAACAAAAATCACAACAAAAAAAAAAACAAAAAAAAAAAAAAAAAACAAAAAAAAAAAAAAAAATAAAACACAAACACATACAAAAACACAAACACAAACAAAAACAAAAAAAAAAAAAAAACAAACAAACCACAAACACACAAACAATAAAAAAGCAAAATAAAAAAAACAAACAATTAAAACAAACTAACATACAAAAACCAAATAAAAAAAAATAATAAAAACACAACAAATCCACAACAAACATACATACATCCATCCAAAAAAAAATATACACACACACAAACACAAATACAAAAAACACAAAAAAAAACAAACAACCAAAAATTTCTCCCACTCTCTTCCACTTTCTTTTCTAGTGATACTACATACTCTCTCTCTATCACTCTTTCTCTCTTTTTCTATACACATACATTAATATCTTACAATCTTACCTCTTTTACACATCAATTTTATTCTTAAATCAATCTAAAAAAATCTCTAATTATTAACCAAACAAATCTCAAAAAAAAACACATCTTTTTTATCCTTCCCTCCCCTTTCCCTTTCTTCTTCCTCTTCTTTATTTTTCTATCTTCAAAATAAGACGTATCTTATAACTATTTTATTTTGTATAAAGACGAGTAAGATTGTTTTTATGGTGAGGTCTTATTTTTCTATGAAAGTAATTAATTTTATAGTACCTAATAATTATTTGCGATTAAAAATATAACATGTTATCTAATTTATATATTAGTGATTTCATACACACGATCAGATAGCAGCAAACCTTGAATTTCCTTAAATTTAGGATAATAAAATGTCTTTTTTCGGACGGGGCGTATTATTTTTTCAGGAAGGTAGTTATGTGTATGTATATGGATTTGTGTGTTTTACGTCCGGTATTTAAGAGAGAGGAACATTTTGTGTGAATGATATGGTTAAAGAGGTTAGAATGATAGTGATGTTTGGGGAATTAACCTGTTTTAATTAAAGCAAGCGGCAACGCACTGTCATGGGACTAACATGCTGCAGCAGGGATGATATTTATATAGATAGCTTACCTTACATAGTTTAAATCTAATCTTAGATGTGGCATGCTTGCTCTTTTGCATCATAGAACTTCTGCCCTTTACAAACTGTGATTGCCACCCCCGCATTGAAATTATGCATATGAGCAGAAGATAATTTGCATATTATTCAGATTTTCTGTTATGAAACATATAATGCAAATAATTAGATATTATAATACTAAAGCGAGTAGATTGACCTTTTTCTACTTTTTACATCTTTTCTCCTGAGGTTTTTCTCATGTATTTCATCTTAACTTTCCTTACTATTTTTCCTGGTGTTATTCTTTTTAGAATGTATCTGATGTCTGTGTGCTGTAATAAATTACATAGTGCTTGAGCAGCAGTAATAGGATACTGTATTGTCCTTCTTGTCACAAGGACATCTACACTTGAAACCATAGTTTGTCCTGCAAAGTAGTTTGTTGTTATTGATGAGGGTAAATTAGAAAGAGTAGAGCTTTTTACATTTCTCTTAGCACCTATGTGAAGAAGAGGAATAGGGCTGAGTTTAGTGCAATTGTTATATCCATTTAATATTTTTCTTCAATTATTTATTGATTTCTACTTTGGGAAAAACGACAATTGAACAATTTATTAAATTAAATGATTGTTATCCGAGATGAGACCCTTGGTACTCTGAATCCCACTATAGTTGCTGTATAGTTGTGTATTCGGTAACTGCCTTATTCTTTTTGTTCATTCTTTTGTACATTTTTTGTTCTTTTACTATAAATGGTTTTTCATATTGTGTCTCAGTATAAATTGACATATTTGTCGTTTATTGCTTTGAATTGTATTATGTTTGTGCTTTTTTTTGGGGGGTGTAGCTTATTTTAGGTTGATTCTGTTATCTTATTGTATGTACAGTATGAATTAATAAGGAGGTCAGTCATTACTTTTTGTATTTTTTTAGTAGTGATGTATATGCTTTCTTACAGGATGTAAGCATGTCAAAAGATGAAATATGTGTTCTCGACACTTACCAGAAAATGTTTACGAAAGGCAATCACTTTGTCATTACTTCAAGGGCTCTATTCAGTTTCTTGGGCTTGAAAATCTCATGTTATATATAGAATTGCTATATAATTTTTTTTTTACCAGTTACTTGAATTTTGCAGTAATTTTAGACTTTTAGAGGTTTTCCACACAATGATTCGACTTTAAACAGTAGGAAAGGTAAATAAAGAATTATTACAATACATTGAAATTTGCTTTTTCAAATTTTGCTTTATTCTGGAGGATATTTATTTTATTTATCTATGTTGGTGTTACATGTTTCGTAAGGTCAAATTACTTTTCCCTCCCTATGCTATCTTTCTTTTCATGATTGCTTCTTAGTTTTCCGTGAGTACAGTCAGTCCGACCATGAGTGATTTAACTCCTTGTACTGAGTGCTTATCTCTAGCAACACAAGTTTTTTACTAAGTTCATGACAAGTTTAAAGCTCTCGCGCTTGTAGCCTTTTACACTACGATTATAAGATCTCTGAGTCATGTCATGTAACAGAAAAAAACAGTAATAGTGAGATAATATGCAATCACTTAGTTATATGAACCACACTGCTGACCAGGCAGTTTGAGTTGAACGTTGCTCTTGTTGCTCTGATGAAGACAGCGATGGATGAGACAAATCTTAAAACAGGTTCACTTTTTCACGTAAAACTTATTGCATTGCGTTTGTCTTTTTGAACACCCCTCTCCACTCCCTCTGATTGATGCTGATGCGTTAAACAGTTCCTATTTTCTTCAGTTGCACAAGTGTGTCAGATAAAATGTAGTATTACCTACTAGCTATTCATATAAATAGCCAAACCTATAATGAATAGAATTACTTCCTCCCTCTACTTCATAGGGAAGAAGGGGGCTATAAAGGGATCCTCAACTCAGTGTTGTGCCTCCCCCTTTAAGCTAACACTTTCAGCTCTCAATTTGGATTTTCCTGAGACACTGTCTGCGTACATTCATAGTAAGTAAATGAGCTATATATATTTGATACTGACATTTACTTGGTTATGTTATATTTCCTGCAAACGATAATGCTCAGTTTTGAGGACATTGATAGGTCAGTAAACCTTGTTTTTTCTCAGTGTTATCTTGTGTTAATAATTGATATTTATTTAACTGAATTGTATGTAGTACAGGAATTGATGTGTGTTGGTATAATAACTGTAACCCTGCAAGCTATTTTCTGTTGCAGCTGTCTAATTGAGTAGTTACATGTTCTATAACACATTATTTTATTTGCAACAGATTAATAATATGGCTGTGTAAACAAGTAAAGAAGCTCCTCACCAGATGGCTACGACACACTTAACTTTAGTACTCAGGCACAATCTAGAAACGACCTTATATTATATTATATCCCCCCCCCCCCCCCCCCCCCCCCCCTTCATTTTTTAATATTTTTTTCCTACCCCCCCATTCCCCCCATTGGAAGGTAACGTGTCTGGTGCATAACGAGTTGTGTGCCGTACGTGTTGTGTACTTTGCATAGTGAATTAGCTTTAATTGTACTGTCATAACTGAACTACGATGAAGAGACTCCTGTGGGACTCGCACAATTGATTCACTAAAAGGACTGTTTTTGTTATAAGGCAGCCTGTATGACACTTGCAAAATGAATGGGGAAGGACTTTTTATGTAATTTATTGAACTTTTATTCTTTGGGCTTGGGTATATACAAGCATATTAAGTATGTGGTGACAAGGTTTTATGTTCTTTTTTTGTTTGTTGTGACAGCTACTAAATGTTGTTGTGGACTCTTTGTAGATGTTACTGTTAATGTATTGGGGCTTATATATGCATAACTTGTTTTATAAATTGG
The DNA here is from genome assembly GCA_025379985.1 of Phyllomedusa bahiana. Lineage (NCBI taxonomy): Eukaryota > Metazoa > Chordata > Amphibia > Anura > Hylidae > Phyllomedusa > Phyllomedusa bahiana. The sequence goes on from JAODAL010005634.1 coordinate 48,129, forward strand.
CCAAAATGCTAAATTCAATAAAATCGAGTTTTTGTATAGTGACAAAAATAGTCATGTGCCAATGCTGGACTACGTAGTATAGACTTTAGGTTTGCTGCTGCAGATTGACGTGGTTAAGGGTTGATATGGCCACCACTAAGGTTTATTATGTCTTTCTTGTTTTTTATACTACATAGGCATAAGGGAAAAAAATGACCTGCTACCATTGAATGCTGTATGTAAAGGAGTAATAAAATACATGCAGTGCCTGACCAAGCATGGGGCAGCAGTAGAGGAAGCTACATGACCTTTGTGGTGTTGTACAGTCTCATAAAAGGGGTTGTCTGGGAAAAGAGAAAAATAAGCAAATAAACCAAATAAAAAATGCCTTCATACCTTTAATTAGAAAAGCCTGCTCATTTTGTATAAGCAATAATGATGTTAGACAGAAGAAGATAGGGACGCTGTGTTTTTCTGTGCAGAATGTTGTAATGCCAGATGTAAGCTGTAGGGCAGACTCTGCAGTAATTTTGGTTCAGGCTGACCTGACAATGTCTGAGCAATTATGCGAGATATGTGTGCTGTGTTCAGCACTGAAAGACTTAGGGTGTGAGGGATGGCTTGCTATGTATAGAAGGAGTGGTTTCAAATAAAGTGTGTGTGTAAATATATATTATTATATAGTATATTATTTATATATTATAAATATTTTTACTATATATATGTGTTGTTTAGTATATAGCAATTTATAGCTTTTCAGCTGGGAAGAAATCGAAAGTGTACACAGTAGTTTTAAAAGTCACTTAGCAATGATATAAAGCCCCAATCGAGTGAGGAGAAAGATCAAATTGTGATACTATGCATGTATATAAGCATTTGTAAGTATTCCATGCATGTATTTGTGTCATTGATTTACTGCTGATACTTAGAATTCCTCCTTGTTTGTTCTTATTTTTTTGGGCTTCTCACACAACCCCTTTAACTCGGATCTGCGTGTGTTTATTACTTTTTATATTATTTTCTACTTCTGTTATGCAAAATACACTGACATGATCATTAGCTGTAAATGTTACATGACCTTGTTGGCCTTTTACACAAGACCTTTATATGCAAGCACACAGAAAGTAAGATTAATGCAACTTTTGAAAGAATTATAGAAATAAGTGGCCTTAATTGCAGAGATATCATGTATACCTTCAAAATGACTTTGTCAAATTAGTAGTGGCTAACAGTAGTAGTAGTTTTAACTTGCTAACACTCCAACACGTGAATAATTTTTTTTATTCATTTCCTTTTTTTGTATTTTGTTTCAAAAACAATTATGAAATTACTCAATGCACCAAAAAAAAAAAAAAACTTCACTTGTTATATGCATGAAGGCTCTTTTTTTTATTTTTTTTTTTTTTATTTTTTTTATTATGATGAGCTTTGTTCGCACTGTAATTGTGATTTTTTTTTTCTTCACCCAAAAATATTTAAAATGCAATAAAAAAAAATTCCAAATCTGTCCATAGCCTTTAAGTTTATACCGATTCAAGTCATTTCCTCAATGGTTTATACATAATGATTATATACAAGTGAAAGTTATGCCGATCTAATGCTGTTGACACAGTCGACTCTTCAGTACTGCTAGCTATTACCGGTAAGGAGTTTCTCAGACATTTTTTTTATAAATGTTCTCACTCTGCATGTGCTAGAAAGTGGATGAGAAGATAGTGCACTGATATTGACTGGCACTTCAGTTTTAGCATTAATTTGTCAATCTAAGCAGGGGGATTTATAGATCTATGCATGATAAACAGTACACAAGTCTATTTATATGTACTGGCCAGACACCAAGCACTTCATGCTAATGTCATTGCTCTGACTTTGCTTGGTTCATACTGTTTTTTTTCCCCAACTTTTGTAACCCTAGCTTAAATTTTTTTGTTACCTCTACCATGGCCAGTTAAATTCTTTTGTTTTTTCAGCCTGGTAGGGCGACATCGTTATAGACATGCGGCTGGCGCCAGATGTCTCTGGCATCTTTTCATGCCGATATCTGACGCAGCCCCCGTTCACATATATTTTTAAATGGCAGTAACCAGTTTCTAGGGCATTACGGAGGCTCCGCGGGTACTTTGTTCATGCACCTGATATGCGGGAAGAGCTTTGGGGAGGGGGGCGCTATGGAACATTTGAAGCCACAGATTATAGCTTTGCTACAGCATTTCTAGAGAGCATTACTTTCAATGTGGTATTATGAGTAAAGAAATAGTTGATAAAGCGCTAGAAAGCACTGATTTATGACGTGTAAGCAGAGGTTCATCAATCGGGTAATTTAGGCTATTATATGGCATAGCAAAATTTGGTGTTTAAACGCCAGATTTCATATATGTCACCCTTAGTGTCTAGAGAAGAATTTTAGCCTTTGATAGGAATGTTATGTTGATTTAGCCATGCAATTGTGTATACTTCATGAGATATCATTAGGGAGGGTTCAAAATAGTGTGCACTTTTACTTTGGTCTAAAACTTTATGATTTTTTCTATAGTTTTACCATTTTTTATATATTTTTTAGATTTTGGTATATTTTATATTTATTATTTTACTTTAGACTATTAAAGACCTTAGTAGAAGGGAACACTCAATTTGATAACCATGGCTACAATCCATTAAATCATTATTTTCAGCCATTTTATCTAATGACTAAAGTAAAATCTATCGACCAATGTATCTAGAAAAAGTCATCTGTCTGTCCCTCCATGTTGAAAGCTAATCTTTGTAGTGCGAAAACCCCCATTAAAGTCACATCCAACGTGGCTAGCACACTAAAGTAGATTAAGTGAAGCATTCTTGGCTTGTAAGTCTCCACACACCTCTAAAGTCTCTCAGCCAGCCAGCTAGAACAGTATTCTACCCTGAGAAGTGGCAAACACCCCAGAACAGCTGTAGAGCTTGGCTTTAATCTCCTAGTCATATTCCAAGGCTTGGGGAGTTGGATGTGACTTTAAGAAATGATACATCAAATAGGTGATGCCTGAGTCATAGCCATTTTCTTTTGAGCTTATTTGAATTAATTTACATTTCAGTGGTGGATTAATGGATTGATAGTCACCACACACCTTCATGATAACTTTTCCTAATGAGAAACATTACCCCTTGTGAACCAAGAACATGCAGATTGAGTTCTCTCCACATTCCTTTTATCTCATCTTCTGCAGGGTTTTCCTGGAAACCCATACCTGACATAGGTTTCAGTTTTGCTGAGACAATTTCGTGAACCAGGATGCAAAATGGGAGAAGTTTATGAATACCACTCCTCAAAGTGGCCAAATTAGGCATGTTTTGGGATGTTCCTGGGTGTTTTTGAGGACGGGGCTTAAATGTCCCATTTTTAGCTTTAAGTAACGGCTTTCAAGACTTTAGATACTGCTCAGTTGCAGAAGAACACTTGCGTTCCCTGTCACAGTACATTGCTGAGCTATTATTGTGACCGTTCAGTCCTAATGATCGTGCTGTGTGCAGAGGTGCCCATTGCTATCAAGCAAGACATGTAAATGAATTGGCTTATGGGATCGTATGGTTTGCCATTTATGTAAGACAGATGGACAGGGGTACAGTGTTCAGTGAAGGAACTTTTTAAAAAAAATAATTCTATTTTCAATGTGATTTCAATTGTTTGTTGACACAGATTCTGAAGAATTTTTTTTTTTCTTTTCCTATTCATGTAATGCAGTTGGTGCTTCCTTGCTAAATTTTTATCTCCGTGGGCATGCTAATTGTCAGCACAGAGACAAATGAAAACATACAGTGTGAACTAAAGGAAGGGGGCAAACCACACCGCCAGTAAAACCCTAATTATTGTATTCTGTTAAGAGAATCCTTAATTAAAGTAAATATATGAAATCCCTGACAGGTTATAGCTCTTGTGCTTTCTTTATTGTCTTTGCTTTTTTACCAGCTGCTTGTGTTTGTCCTCATTGTCTCTGTCCTTCCTACCCCTTTATTGTCATGGTCATTGCCTGCATCACCCATGTTCAAGGTCAAGTCAGGTGTGGTCTGGCAGGCTTCAGGATTTCAAGTCTTCTCCAACATCAGAAAAATTGCATTTCCCTTTTATTAGAAAAGGGGACAAAATAGCCTAAATTTGCCTTTTCATATTTCAGCAAATTTGGGTTTAAAAAGTTCTCGGGAGCTAAATTTTTTGATTCACTTTTCATATGTGACTTAAATTACACCATATTTGCATAATTGCATTATTTTCAACCTCTTCATTTTTTGTAGTTTCCCAAAAATTTCCCCTCTTTAAAAATTTTTTTTTATGCTGGGAAAATTTGACCTAATGAAATTATGTAATACTGCCAAAACCCTTTTTGCACCCAAATTAGAATGCATACATAAAATTACACTGAAAGGCAAATTTAGAAAATGGCTGGGAGATGTGCACCAAACCCATAAATGCAGACCCTGCTTTTACTACAGGACCTTTTAAAGAAAAGGATTTTTTGCACTGCCCCTGCTACTTTCCTTCCATTACAAAAAAATTTGTTCCCCCGGCACCCACCACCCCGGGGGAGCTAAAACCCCTACAGGGGTCCATGAAAACACCCTATAAGTTTAGTAAAAGCTGATTTTTCCCATTTTCCCTGTGATTTTCAACCCTTTTTGGTTACAAAAGGAAATCGAATTTGTATCATTTAACTTAATCAAGTGGGGGGGACCCAAACTCAGGGTAGTGGGAAAAAAAAACCTGGGCACACGGGGAAAATTTTTGGCTTTTATTACCCAAACATTTCCCTATAGAAAAAAATAAAAAAACCCCCAGCTTAACTTCACCCTTAAACTAAAAAAAAACAAAAGTTAGATGTATAAACCCCCGTACCCCGGGGTTCAGTCCTCCCCCAAACTTGGGGGAATTTGGGGTTACACGGTAGTTTGCGGGCGGGAAAGCAAAACCCTTTTCCATCTTCCTCTCAGTCAAAAAAAAACCCAACGGGTTTTAGCCCCAACACCCCCGGGATTCCCCCAAAATTGCTCCCTTTTATTAGGCCGGGCCAAAAAACCTGGGCCGGATACCTGGGAGCCCCCCTCCCCCCCTTTTGCTCTTTGGGCTGCTCCAATAAAAGCCGGGCCCCGGATAGACTGAACTTAGCAGTCATACTACAAAAACAAACCAAATGTCAGTCCCCCAAGCAAAAAGACAATGTAGCGGGTTTTTTTTCACCGAGATCGGGAAACCCCTCGGTGAAACGTATCTCCCAACCCGGAAAGGGTACCCCTTTTGCCTTCTTCCCTACCCCCCCCTCTCCCCAAAGCATTTTTGGGAACCCTTCCCCGCCCCCCAACTGTTACTTTTTGAGGGGGCACCAGCTTTCCCCCCTGCAGCTTGCCCCCCCTATGTTTTTACAGTGAACAAAAAATCCTGCAGGGAAAGGGAACCGGGGGAAAATCGAGCTTTATTCCCCTTTTCTCTCCCGACCCCCACATGAGTGGGGCAGGGTCAGATCTAGCCTGAAATTTTCTTCCTAAAAAAGGTTTTTTCCCTTTGGGGGACCCCCAATTCCCCAAATTTAGGCCAAAATTTCCTTTTTTCAATGATGGAAATAATTCCTCTTTTGCAGGGGACATTTTTCCTACTTAGTAGATCACAGGGTCCCTTTTCCCCCCTTTCTTTTCCTGGGACATAGGGGCCCCCCAAAAACCTACGTCAGAGGCTTGGGCCCTGTACCAAAAAAATTTCACAGGGGGAAAGTCTGGGGCTACTAGCTTTGGGTTTTTTCCCAAACAGGGCCGTTTAAGCTCCGGGAAAGGGTTTTCTGCCTCGGGGGGCCCATTTAAAATCATGGTGACTTGGCCCCCTTATTTAAAGTCTTTCGGGGGCACGGCTTTTCCCCCGCGAACTTCGGGAAAAAACCGTCGTAGTACCCTACTTTTCCCCAAAAAAAAGGCCCCCGGGCCCTGCTTCTTGGTGAGGGGAGGGGAAATTTTTTGAATCATTTCTACCTTTTTTAAGTTGGGGTTTTTAATACCCCCACGACCACTATTCCCCCGGGTTTATTAGTTTTTCCCCCCCCATCCCCAAGGCAAAATTTACTTGGGTTTATTGTAAAGCCGGTTCCCCCGCAGGGGTCAAGTACGGCCTGGTTTTTTTACTAATATTTTCCCCCCATTTATGACTAAAGATGACAATGCCCATCTAAGAAAGGCAGCTTTTAAACCTTCCAAAGGGGACAAAGGACTTAAATCCATGGCTCTCTGAAATGTGGGGGGGGCCCCCTAAACCCCAAAAAAGGCATGCGGCCCATTTTTGGAACCCCCCCGGGGAGTAAAGAAAGAGTCTTTTCCTTTGGCCCTTTGGGAACAGGGGAATTTTCCCCAAAAACCCCCTTCGTGAGGTCAGGGTGCTAATATACCTCCCCGGGCCCTAATTGCTCAAAAAAACCCTCACCCTTCCCGGGGCATAGGGTAAGAACCTGTGGAAAATTCTTTGAGTCTGCAATAGCCCTTTGGGCAGGAACCCCCATTTTCCCCCATTTGGTTTTGGCCCCAAAACACGAGGGGACGGGGACCACCACTTTTGGACCCCCTAAATTTCACCCCTAGGTCTAGCTTTTTTTTTCCCTACTTTTGAGATGACCCCCCCGGGGGGCCTCGGGGAAACCTATAGGGCTTTAGGTTTTAAAAAAAAAAAAATTCTCACATGGGGTTCTGAAAGGGATCTTTTTCTTTTTATCCCTTAGTAAAACCGGGCGTTTTGTGAAGGGGGTTTTGATTCCTCGGGCATAGTTCTCTACTTTGGGGTTTTTGGGGGGGGATGGGGGTTTTGGAGTTTTTTTACCGTTCTTTTGGGGGGGGGGGCCCCCGTTTTGGGTAAACCAGGCAAGGCCCCTCGTGCGAGCCCTCCCCCTTTCCCCAGGGTTTTATCAGTTTGACATGGAAAATTTTGGGAAAGGGTTTCCTCTTCCCGGGGTTTGGTGAACTAAAATTGACCCCCCCCCCATTTTTTCCCCACTTTTTAATAGGGGCCCTGACACTTAGCGGGGAAAAACTTGCTCTAAAGGGTGGGTACTAATATATACCCGACCCCGGGGAAAAAAGTCCCTATTTTTAGACCCGGGCCGGGGTTTCCCTTGGGGCCTGGGGGGAGATGCTCTTTGATAAATTGGGAAAACACTTTTGGGGGGCATCCTTTCCAGCTGTGGGCCACATGCTCCCCTACGCTCTTAGGGACGTGACTTCACTCTCCCCAAAAGTTTTCCCTTTGGGCCCCCATCTAAGAGACCCCTAGGTTTCCCACCATTTCAACAGCTCAAAGGGTGGAAAACGCTGTGGAGGTTTTGGGGTACCTGTCGAAAATGAGAACAACAAATAGGGTAAAAGGGAGTCCCCCAATTTTCGCCCATCCTTCCCCTTCCCCTTTCCCCCGCTGCCTTCAGGGGCTTGTTGAAAGCGCCAACCCAGACCGCCCGCTGAGGATGGTAGACTGAATGGCCAGTTTTTGTAACCTTTAAAACTTGCACAGCTTTCCCCCCCATTTCCTTTTACATAACGGGGTTTCCCTATCCATCAAGACTCCTTAGGAATTCCGTTCGGGAGAAGGGCGAGAGCACTCCCTTGGCGATGTTTCGGGAGGAGGGGTTCCGAAGAGGAATGGCTTCAAGGTAACCCGGTAGCATTAAACAACAATGGAAACCCAAAATATACTAAAGGCCTCTTGCTGCTTCAAATAAGGCCCCACCGAAACCCCTCCCTATCCTATCAAAAGGGGGCCTTAAGATTGACAACGGGACCAGAGGGCCCCCGGAAATGGGGCCCCCGGGGAGGTGACCCTTTGGGAGGGGGGACAGGGGTTTTTCAGAAATACTTTATTTTCCCCGGGGCCCCCCGGGCCAAATTTGGGAAACCCTTTGTTTGTACCCCCTTTGAGCGTTTTTTTTCCCGCCCCAAATGGCCCCCCAACAATGGGGGTGGGCCAAAATCCAAAAAAATTTTGGCCCCATAGGGACCAGGAAATAACAAGGGTCCACCCACTCGTCCCTAATTTTTTTTTCACCCGGTTAAAAGGTTGTGATTTAGGGGAAAGTGGGGGGGAACCGATCCTCTGCTCCCGACATGGGTTTTCCATTGGGGGGCCGCACATTTTCTCGACCCCTTTTTAGGGTCAAGTCCTGGAGTTGGGCGGTCCAAAATTTTTTCCTGGATACCCCCCAAAACAGGAACAATTTTTTTCTGAGGGACCCCTTCCTCATTGTCCCCCCAAAAGACCGGGGAAAGGAAAAATCTGGGCTCTTAGGTTCCCCCCCCCCGTGGCCCCTTTTCCCCGGCACCCTGGGTGACCCCGGCAGAGCGGGTTTTTGCCACATGTCCCAAATAAAGGGCAGTCACGACCCCCCCCAAAAACATCTGTAATGGGTTTAAAAAACCCCCCCCACCCCAGCATGGTGGGATTTTATTACCCCAACCCGCCCAGGTTAACCTGAGCCACTAGGGAAACCCGGGTGTCCCCGTGGGTACATGGACCCCCACTTTTTTTCCCAGGGGACCAACACAAAGTTTGGGGGCGAGGCTGAGAAACAAAGGGGGACCGCCCCTCCCTGAGCCCCAAAAAGTCCAGAGGGCCCTGATGCCATTCACTCTGGTTTTTACACATTTGGGGTTCCTCCCCCATTGTTTGAACACGGCCTGACGCCGTTTGCGCAAAAGAGAACTGCGGCAGGTCGCGAGCATTCCCCTTTGGTTTTTAAGTGAGAGGGCCTGGGGTGGCCTTATAATGTCTTGGGGCCCCCACTTCTCCCCGCATATAATACTCGGGGCATCCCTTGGACATTGGGGCTGGGCTTCCCCTGGCCCTTTTGGGACGAAACCCCCCCGGGGAGTTTGGCCCCGGCTTCTTGATTTCCCAGTCTCTCCGGGGTCTCCTAGTATTGGGGGGTTTTAGGTCCCCTGGTGCCCCCAAGGGTTCTTCCCCTAGCATGGGGAAACCCCTCTACCAGTCCCCCCCAGGTCATCCCCCGTTTGGGGGTCACCCGGTTAACCCAAAAACTGTACAGAATGGGCAGCGAGTGCAAAAGCGGTCCATAACCACCCGCTCCAAACCCTTTGCGCTTTGGGAGCATATTCACGGGCTGCAGCCATTTTTTTGGGCCCCGATGTAACAAGCCAAAAAACTTTGACCTGGGAGGCTTGGACCTATGTAAACCCCCGTGGTTGGGACCCTCTTTACCCCCGGGCCTCCAAAGTCCCCAAAACCCAAACGCCCGGATTTTTCTGCCTTTTTAAAAGGGAAAAATTCCTTGCATACCCTTTTAAAGGGAAGGGCGTTGTAGGTTTTTGGGGCTCCCCAGTCCCGATACGGGGGCCGACCTCAGGCCCATTTGCTCCGGTGGTAGTTTCCTCCCGGTCGGCGACTCCTTTTAAAACACCCGGGGAGGAACCCTCGAGGGACTTCCCCGGGGGCATTTCTGAAAGGGGTTCCCTGAGGGGGCCCTCCTGGCCCGATTCCCCCCCATCACGTGACGGCGGGGGCTGGAGTTTCCCGGGCCCGCCTGCATCCGTTAACATGGCCCCTCCCCTTTTTTTCACCCGCTGGTTTTGTAAACTTGCTGCGCCTGCAGGGCTTCAGTATGAGCCTTCTTTCTGCTGTTCCGTGGCCTGTTTTTCTGGGCCTGCATGGGTTCCCATGAGCTTTCTTTTTTTCTGCGCTGTGGGTTTCTGCTGCTGCAGATTCGCCCGAACCCCGGTGCTTAATCAGCTCCTCCTTTTTAGCAGTTGGCTTGGCTCTTTTCTGCTTTTCCCAAAGGGGGAAGCACAGCGGGTCTTGCCCCCATCCTCCACCCCTTGTGGGGAAACCAAACTCAGTGGTTTGTAAAAAAAACGTTTCCCTTGGGACACGTAAACACTTTTGGCTTTTATTTTTCCCCGTTTCATAAAAGATAAAATAAAAACCCCCACGGCTTAACTTCAGCCTTTAAACGTAAACAAACACATTGCTGTTTTAACTCAAAGTATCCCTGGGTTTTAGGGCCTCACCCCCTTAAGGGGGAAATTGGGGGAACGGTAATTTTCAGGGAGGAGCACAAAACCTTTTTCCCCTTCCTCTCAGTCAGACCAAATTCACTGCTGAGCAACCCCAAACCCCCCGATTCCCCAAACTTTCCCTGCCTTAAGTAGGGCCCGGCCAAAAAACCCGGGGCCCGGGTACCCTTTGGGGGCTGCCCTCCCACCCCGCCTTTGGGCTGCTCCAAAAAAAAGCCTGGGCCCCGGGTCACCGCCCCTTAGCAGTCATATACTAAAAATAAAAAAAAATGTCAAATTTCCCCAGCAATTTCTGACAAAAGCTAAACAAGGGGTTTATTTACCGAGAAACAGGGAAACCCCGGGACACGTATCTTCCATCCAGGCACCCTGTCCTTCTTAAAATTAATGGGTTTTACAGCAAATCGAATTTATAACATCTTTAGATATATAATGTGAAATGAATCTGCACATTGTTTTTGGAATTGGGCCCATTCTGAGTTTTGGTACAGGATCCTGTCATTTCTGTGTCCACATTTTGGGTCTGTCTGCAGTTACTTTACAGGCTACGGATATGTTAAGCAGTTTTATAAGGGTATGCAAATGTCAGTTTTTTGGGGATATTTTAAAAATTTTTTAAGGGGATGATTTTCACCACAAAGGGGCCCAATGGGGGGCATTTTTCAAGGGATTTGCTCCCGAATTCCCGGCACAAAATTTTTACGAAATAATGGAGTAAAATGTTTCACACCACATTTTCTGTGGAGTTACATTGTTTCTAGACACTTCTGCGCATCGTCTAAGAAAGGGGTGTGTCCTTGATAAAGGGGAGTGGTTTATCTGAAAAATGGGCGTTCCGTCACGTGCGCCAAAATTTGGGTGCATGTTAGTGGCATAAAGTGAGTCAACTTAAAGATGATAAAAGTTAGACTAGACACTATGATTAATGTGGCAAATTGTAAGACTGTCTAGCCTAACTTAGAACTGTCTAAAAGTTAGACGCTATTAATAAATCTCCCGTGTTTTGTTTTTTTTGGGTTTTTTTTTAAATGTGTAGTCCCAAGATGATATCGCCTGGTGGTGCACCTTTTATATTATATATATATATATATATATAATATAGTATATATATTATATATATATATAATGTATATATGTGTGTGTATATATATATATATAGTTGAACATGTGGGTATGTTCAAACACGGATTTTTTTAGTGTTGTCCTATTTAGGCTTTTCATGCGGAGATATGTTACATAGTAAAACAGTATAGTCATTTGTGGGAAAATCACTACAGCTACTTATAGATGCAGTAAGAATGGTCTAAGTATGTATTATAAAAATACAGAATTGTCTTCAATGTGTCATTCCAATGACTTTTTCTGCTATTGCTTTCCCAGGGGGAGCTTATGAGGTGAAGCAACATCCCTTCTTTTGTGCCTTAGACTGGAACAGTTTACTAAGACAGAAAGCAGAGTTCATTCCTCAGCTTGAATCTGAAGATGACACAAGCTATTTTGACAGTAAGTAGAATAAGCTGTCAAGACCATGTTGTATGGGCATAACCAGTACCCTTGTAGACTACAACATTTATTTTTAGTTTTTTATACAAGAGTATTATGCTTCTTTTCTATAATTAATTGGATGCCTTCCTTCCTTTACTTTATGTAGTCACCTTGTAACAATGCAGTAATTTGAGTGTTTCAATAATCAAACCTTCTCTATATTTAGGATAGGTGGCAAATGTCTGATTGGTGAAACCTCCCATTTAAATGGAGCGGTGGTCAATTGTGCACTTTTCCACCTTATTTATAGTTTGTAGAACTGACACATACACTTGAATACAGTACTTGACTTTCTTAAACAGGTCCATGGAGCAACACTGTATGTGCTAAACACCACTTCATTTAACTGGATGGTCACAGGAACCCCTTTCTTATTTTCCAACAGTCGAACCGCCACTGATCAGACATTTATCATTGGTCTTTTGAATAGATAATACGTTTTGGTTGTGGGAAAACCTCTTTATCTTATTTTCTATACATTAAGGATCACTTTCCCACCATCATTGATTAGCGATAGTTGTAACTGTACTTTTGTCTAATGGTTGATGATTATGACTTTCAGCACGGTCTGAAAAGTACCATCATATGGAAACAGAGGAGGAGGATGATACCAATGATGAGGACTTCAGTATGGAAATTAGACAATTTTCCTCATGCTCACATAGGTTCTCTAAAGTAAGTATCTGTATAGCTCCATTTTACTATTTACTGGACAACATAGGAGATAAGGAAGTCAAAGGTAACCATGAAGCCTTCAACTGGCCAGTTATATCAACTGGTAAAAAAGATGATCCTAAAGAGCTTATTTGAGAACATATTGTCTTCCAGAAACAGTGTCTGGCACTGAAACGCTATACTAGACATAAGCAATGGGCAAGAGTAGCACTATTTCTAGAAGAAAGTCTCTTTAAGTATCTGGTTTATGGTCACAAGTAGAGATGGGCGAATCGATTCTAACGAAGTGGAATTCGTTTAGAATTTCAGGAAAACTTCGGTTCGAACGAAGTCGAACTTTGGGGTTTCTTCCCGGGTGAACGAAGTGTGCTTTTAATTGATAAAATGGGTGCGAGCACATGGGCGCACATGGGCAAAGCACTCTGGGAGGAAGAAGGGCATAGCCTGCATGAACATGTGCAAGAGGTGAAGCCAAACAGAGACCAGCGGGATTCTGTGACTTCGCCGCACTATATAAGTCCGGGCGCGACGCTGGGATCTCATACCGCTCACTGTACTGATTAAGGAAAAGGTGCTGCCACGGCGATAGCTCTTACTGAAGAATTTATTTTTTATATAGCGATTTTTGTGGGGTGTCTCACTTTTCTCAGAGACTGTTCTCTTAATGTTCTATTTCAATTTTTGGGTATTTGGGAAATGAAATCCAGTGTGCGTCCACTGCAGCTGCTATACAATCCAATATCCAAGTGGGATCTAAGCCAGTTCCGTTGTATTCATTTAAAGAAACAGCGTTTTTTTCAATACAAATACCACTTCATTTTTGGCTGCTCAATTCTATGCGCACTTTACATCCAGGGGTTAATTAAGCTTGTTTGCTGGTGTGCCCCCCCAAGAAACCGTCTTTTTCTCGCCAAAAAAAAAAAATTTTTTCCTGTACCTTTTTCACAAGAAAAGGGTTTAATTTCAACGTATCTCTTGTTGTGTGGCGTAGAAAACCCGCAATTGTAACACCTACAAAGCAACTATTTTGGGGCTCAATTCTTTGGCGCAATTTACATCCAGGGGTTAATTAAGCCTTGTTTTGCTGGTGTGCTGACCCCAAGAAACCGTCTTTTTCAACTCCAAAAAAAAAAAAAATTTTCCTGTAGCCTAATTCACAAAAAAGGGTTAAATTAACTGACTCTTGTTGTGTGGCGAAGAAAACACGAAATTGTAACACCTACAAACTACTTTTGTACGGCTCAATTTTTGGCGAAATTTTTACATCCAGGGGTAATTAAGCTTTTTTGCTGGTTGCGACAAAAAAAACCGTCTTTTCAACCCAAAATAATACATTTTTCCTGTACCAAATTTCATGTCTGAAGTAATTAACCGGGTTTTGGCTTTTACATTTAGTAAAACACACGGGGGTTTTTAAACGCACATACAAGTAAATTTTTTCCTGGCCATTTTTGGACGCTTTTTATATCCAAGGGTTCCCCAACTGTTTACTGGGTTCTTTGGAGTCAAAAACAGGGTGTTTTTATCAATACAGAAAATCACATCAAACGGGGTCTGAACATTTTAAACAAACAGTATTCAACAGAGAGGGGCAGGCAGCTCGCCCTCGAGTGGCAGTGCAAAAACATTCCGGGAAACAGGCCCGGGTCGAGCACAGAAAGGGACGTCGAGCAGGGGTCACTGGGTGGGGGCCACAACGCCGCTGTCATCTAGCGGCCGTTTTGTTCGCAACCCAAGGTTTTTTGTTTGGGTTACTAGGTCATCCTCTTCCCCCCAGATGACATCTGACAACCCCCCCAAGAGCCCTTGGGAACCTCAACACACCATTTTTTGGCATGGCCCGGGAGCGGGCAGGCCCCACCTGTCCCCAGCCCCCTCTGTCCATCCGTTCCCTCAAACCCGAGACTCATTTGGGGCTGGGCTCACGCTACTAAAAAGCGGGATAACAATTTGAGGAGGCAGCAGCGCACTTGGGAGCGAAAAATGTGGCCAAAATCCCCGTTCTTACAATAGGCGGCAAAATATAGATGTGGGGAAAGGGGATGGGAGGTCATGTTGTGAGAGGTCCCCCGGCATACCAAGACCTTTTATGAGGACGCATGACGATGAAACCAAAATAGAGATGATGTTGGCCGACCACACTTGGAGCCGTGAGGCAAGGGGTTCATCGTCGTCAGGGAAGACGTCAGCTTGCGCGTCAGGGAGCACGCACCAGCAATGGGCGGTGGCCGGAGCAGCAGGATACAGCAGGTGGGTCGGGGGAAAAACGGCCACGGGGGAAAAAACCCCTTTTGCATCCAAGAAAGTACACACAGGGGGTCAGCGAGGCAGCACGGCAGTAGCCTCATGCGGAGCGTTGGCGGTAAAAACCGATACTCGCGGTGTGGCGTTTTTTGCTAAACACCGGAGGAGCCGAATATGGGTAAATTTTAAATCTGTGGGCAAAAAGGAAGCGTGGGCCCGGGATAACTTGGCACACGCCCTGCGTCAACACATGAAACGTCCCACCCGGGGGCATGGAAAACTTGGCTCAGATGTGGTGGTCCATCCTGCCCACAGCAAAAACAGCACGCCCAGGGGCCCCAAAGCCATTGCACCAGTCAAGGGCTCCACCACCTCTGCAGAAGGGAGCTGTTTCTTTTTGACATAAATCTCCCGGGTCCAGATGCCCTCTCCTCGCTACCTTTGGGCGCCAGCAGTCGTTCAGCAGGGATTGCAAAGAGAAACAAGCATCTAACCATCCTAAGGTGCAGCAGCTGACCGTGCTCCTGTCCAATTTTTGGGTTTATTTTGCATTCCCTCCCTTTTCCAAATTTGGACCGCACCTTCAGAAAAAAAGGCTTGGCCGACCGAGATGGAAGTTCCAAGCCGTAATTTTTTTTCCAAAAAGGCAACCACACTTCATAAAATTTTAAAAACAAAGGGGGGTCGCCCTTGACTTATGGGTTTTTTTTTCCAAAGGGTCCGGCAGCGCAACGCTGGAGCTTAACACGGTCGGCCAGTACATGCCCTTTTTAGGCCCCGGGTGAATGTGTTTTCCAGCCCAGCACACTAAAAACTTGGACAGGAAAACCCCTTTCCCCCCTCCACTTGTCAAACTGCTGCACCTCCCCAATGTCCGCCTCCCCCACCACCACCACCAACTCAGCCCCCACAAGTACTGCTCCATCATACCACATGTGTAGGGCACAGCGGTGTCACGCAGTTCTACACCTGGCTTGCCTCGGCAAACGAAGTCACACGGGGAGGAACTGCTCCGCATCATGCAGCAAGAAATCGATGTGTGGCTTTCTCCGCGCCAACTGCAAATCGGAACCATGGTGACGGACAATGGGAGGAACATGGTGTCCGCGCTGCACCGAGGAGGGATGGTCCATGCGCCCTGCATGGCGCACGTGTTCAATCTGGTTGTGAAAAGGTTCCTGAAGTCTTCCACCAATCTTCAGAACATTCTGAAAATGGCCAGGAAACTGTGCATGCACTTTATCCATTCGTACAAAGCCAGGAACACCCTCCTCGAGTTGCAGCGGCAGAACGGCCTCCCCCAAAACACTCTGATATGCGATGTTTCCACCCGCTGGAATTCCAGCCTGCACATGTTGGACCGACTGTATGAACGGAGTAGTAACCTAAGTCTGGAGTCACTGATGAGCAGCTTCCTTCACCCGCCTAGTGAGGAGGGCAGTCGCCAGCAGCAGCAGGACCTGGAGCAGTCCCTGAACCAACAGGTTGTGGCCTACTTAGACAGCACTCTGCCACCTCAGTTAGAAGATCCGCTGGACTACTGGGCAGCCAAACTGGATGTGTGGCCGCAACTTGCCGAGTTTGCAGTGGAGAAGCTGTCCTGCCCGGCCAGTAGTGTGGCATCAGAGCGGGTGTTCAGTGCGGCGGGGGCCATCGTTACCCCAAGGAGAACACGCTTGTCCACGGGAAATGTTGAACGACTGACCTTTGTCAAGATGAATCAGGCGTGGATCGGCCAGGATTTCCACACACCAATGCCTTTGGCGTCAGTCTGGGTTCAAACTACCTGCCTCAGCCACTATTCTGATGCCGCCACCCACCTGATGCCACACATCTGCTGACAGTTTCTCCATCTGCCTACCACCATCTTTACCAGGGACTGGTATTGCCACCCACCTCAACACTCTGTCATTGTGCCACTCTATGACCTTATGCTGCTGCTGCTGTTGCTGTTGCCGTGACATCCACACTGTGTCATTGTGCCACTGTCTGACCTCATGCTGCTGCTGTGGCTGCTGCCATGTCCTCCACACTGTGTCATTGTGCCACTGCCTGACCTCATGCTGCTGCCGCCGTGATCTCCGCTCTCAGTCATTGTGCCACTCTGTGGCTTCCTCCTGTTTTGCCACCTCCAGAATGTCATTGTGCCACTGCCTGATCTCATGCTGCTGCTGTCGGAGCTCCACACTGTGTGATTGTGCCCTCTGTGCCTAATACTGTTTTGTGCCTCCAGAATGTCATTGTGCCACTGCCTGATCTCTTTGGCTGCTGCTGTCGTGACCCCTCCACAGTATCATTGTGCCACTCGGGTGGGCCTAATACTGTTTAGCCGCCTCCAGATGTCATGGTGCCACTTGCCTTGATCTCCCTACGCTGCCGTGACCTCCCACACTGTGTGATTGTGCCACTCTGGTGGCCTAATACTGTTTTGCCGCCTCCAGAATGTCATTGTGCCACTGCCTATCTCATGCTGCGCCGGCCGTGACCTTTGCTTTTTCAGTCTTTGTGCCTTTGTGTGGCTTTCTCCTGTTTTGCCACCTACAGTATGTCATTGTGCCACTGCCTGACCTCATGCTGCTGCCG
Source organism: Phyllomedusa bahiana (assembly GCA_025379985.1). NCBI lineage: Eukaryota > Metazoa > Chordata > Amphibia > Anura > Hylidae > Phyllomedusa > Phyllomedusa bahiana. The sequence goes on from JAODAL010005634.1 coordinate 65,172, forward strand.
CCGTGACCTCCGCTCTGTCATTGTGACATTCTGTGGCTTCCTCCTGTTTTGCCACCTCCAGAATGTCAATGTGTCACTGTCTGACCTCATGCTGCTGCTGCTGCCGCTGTCACCTCCACACTCTCACTAATGTTGCCACCTGAGCTCTCAGCTTGTTTTTTTCCAGCTTTCGCTGGCATGACTTTATCAGGCTACATTCCCGCTTGAGTTTTTTGGTCAGTTTTGCCCTCTTAAGTGCCCAGGGAATTTTATAGTGAAGCGATTCTAAGAGCGGCGGCAGTCATCTGCGTGTCATACTAAAAAACAACATTGTATGAAGACCAAACCAAGCTCCCTCTGCATATTTAAGCATGGCACAACGTTCTACAGCACCCTGCAGGCTCTGTGCAGCCTGGAAATAGCTGCTTTTTAACGCGATTCGTGCCGAAGTAATTTGGAACGAAACAAATTTTGTCGGAAAATTCGGCAAAGTGACTGAATCTAATTTTTGAGAAATTCGCCCATCTCTAGTCACAAGTAAATAAAGCACTGTTGGATGTACTGTATATTTTAGTCATATTGGCACGGTTAGTAGGGTTGAATATTTAATGATGAACCATTAAAGCACAACACAAAATGTGTCTTGGAATATCTATCAGAATGATAATAGGCATGTTTGATTATTTTGTCATTCCCATCTGTACTATTATTTCTTATCTTTGTGTGTTTCAGGTATTTAGTAGCATTGACCAGATGATGCAGAACAAAATGGAGGAAAAGGATGATGCCACTGAGAAGTCAAAAAACCTGAATTTACCTCCAGTGGAATCTCTCAGCTGGAGTTCTGAATACTCCGAGATGTGAGTCGAAAATTGGGCTTTTACTATGCAAACAATGTAACTGTGGCAGACTTGCTTGGTATTATTATTTGAAAATTGCGGTAGTATTGCAGTCTTACCTCAACTCTGTGCCCTAGTCTGAGTAGTGTGTGCATGGCTAGAGATGCACGGATGTCAAACAACGATTTCTTGCAGTGTTTTTAAAAACAGTTGCTGAAATTTGAATCATGTGGTATATTAGAGGGCACCATGCAGGATGGAGTTGCACATATTTCCAAGATAAATGTAGTGTTACCAGCACTTGGGTTAATAAAGGAGGCAGTCATTAGTAGGGAATCTCTTTTTACTGTCTAAATTCCCTAATGAAGCCTATGGGCTTGGGTTGTTAGGGTAGTTCCTTTGAAGGATTGAAACTTGTGACAATTATGGATTGTGTAACACTAAATACATTTCCATTGAGTTTTCAAGAAAAACTACAAAAATAAGGGATGTGTATAGCTGTTCGCATCAGTGCCTTAGACTTTGAAAGGCGCCACTCCATTCAAACTCCTTTTAGGGTAGATGCAGTCTTGTAGCTGGAAGAATGGTCGGCTGGGGTCCCAGTAGTTATGCTCCCACCAAACTAGCATTTATCACCTATCTAGTGGATAAGTGATGAATACTTCTGGCTGGAATACCCTAAGGGCCACATGTATAAAAACTGTCTAGGTCTTAAACTTTCTTTGTTGCCCATAGCAATCAATCTGCGCCCCTCTTCCATTTCATATGGTAATAGGGAAACTCTGATTAGTTGCGACTAACATATCGGTGGGACACTAGACACTAACACCGATATGTTAGTCCCCATTGTAGGGGGATACACCAACTCCCATGTATAGGTAACATCTACTTGAATCTTGGCGATGAATGTACTGGAGATTCAGATGGATATGTTTTTTCTGACCCACTGAGGAGTCCCTGGAATGGGACGAAACGCGTTTGGGGCTTTAATGGCGCATTGTTTGTAACGACGCCTGTTTGTTGTCATCACATTGACCTAATTTACCATTTTGGGTCAATTGGTACAGATAAGTACTAAGCACTTTATATACTTTTTATTATAGGTGCTATTTACCTATAGTCTCAGGGTTCTGTTTAACCCCTTAAGGACCTGGCGTTTTTTTTGGGTGACACGTTCGTTTTTCCCTCCTCGCCTTCTGAAATAACTTCTTTATTTTTCCACCTATATAGACACATGAGGGCTTTTGCGGGACAAGATGTACTTTCTAATGGTGTTATTCACTATACTATAGAATATACTGGGAAACCGCAAAAAAATTCCAAGTGGGACAAATTGTGAAGAAAAATGTATTTTCGCCATGTTTACGGGGGTTTTGCTTTTACGGCGTTCAATCTTCGGTAAATATAATGTGTTATCCGTATTCTTCAGGTTGTTACGCATCCGGCAATACCAAACATGTAGGGTTTCCGTTATGTTTTGGTACCGTAAAAAAATTCCAAACATTTTCTATTTTTGAAATTTGTGCCACGGCGCCATATTGTGCGACCAATAACTTTTTTGTACTAACACCTACGGACGTCAGTGAGGGGGAATTTTTTGCGGGCTGAAGTGTACTTTTTATCGCTAGCAGTTTGGAATGCATGCGACTTTTTTTGATCATTTTTATTCCATTTTTTGAGTGACGTAAAATGACCAAAAAACGCAATTTTGGCGTTTGGAATTTTTTTTCTTCTACAGTGTTCAGCGTACGGGATAAATGATGTTATATTTTTATAGATCGGACTTTTTCGGACGTGGTTATACCAAATATGTGTAACTTTTTATTATTTTAATGATTTTATTTGTAAAATGGGGAAATGGGGGTGATTTGAACTTTTAATACTTTTTTTTTGTACTTTAAAACTTTATTTTTTTATTTTTTTTTACTGTAACATTGAGCCACCTGTGGTACTTTACCACAAGGTGGCGCGATTGTTAATACAACCTAATGCATTGCATAGGCAATGCATTAGGGTGTACAAAGATGGCGGTTTCCCCACTTCCTGTCTGCGGACGGAAGTGGGGCAAACTGGCCAGGGTAAGTGACGGGAGCCTTCCCAAGGCTCCCCACCACAATGCCCGGTGATCGGATCGGCGCAGCATAGCTGCGCTTATACCGATCACCGCACCGATCGGTGCGCGGCACCGATCGGCGTTAATTCAGACGCCGCGACCATCTTTGCCGCGGCGCCTGATGGGTAAAACAGCACCAGCGGGTGGAGCCACCCACTGGCGCTGTTACTGCCGGATGTTAGCGGCGATTTGCCGCTAACACCCGGTGGCTGTGCGGGGGGGTCGCGGAGCGATCCCCCTGCAAAGCCCCTTAGCGGCCCTGGGACGTACTGATACGCCCAAGGTCGTTAAGGGGTTAAAGCGCAGAGAGCATCATGAAGACCAAGGAACACACCAGGCAGGTCCGTTATACTGTTGTGGAGAAGTTTAAAGCCGGATTTGGATGCAAAAATATTTCCCAAACTTTAAACATCCCAAGGAGCACTGTGCAAGCGATCATATTGAAATGGAAGGAATTTGACCACTGCAAATCTACTAAGACCCGGCCGTCCCTCTAAACTTTCATCTCAAACAAGGAGAAGACTGATCAGAGAGGCAGCCAAGAGGCCCATGATCACTCTGGATGAACTGCAGAGATCTACAGCTGAGGTGGGAGAGTCTGTCCATAGGACAACAATCAGTCGTACACTGCACAAATCTGGCCTTTATGGAAGAGTGGCAAGAAGACTGTCATTTCTCAAAGAGATCCATAAAAGTTTAAAGTTTGCCACAAGCCGCCTGGGAAACACACCAAACATGTGGAAGAAGGTGCTCTGGTTAGATGAAACCAAAATCAAACTTTTTGGCCACAATGCAAAACGATATGTTTGGCGTAAAAGCAACACAGCTCATCCCCCTGAACACACCATCCCTACTATCAAACATGGTGGTGGCAGCATCATGGTTTGGGCCTGCTTTTCTTCAGCAGGGACAGGGAAGATGGTTAAAATTGATGGGAAGATGGATGGAGCCAAATACAGGACCATTCTGGAAGAAAACCTGTTGGAGTCTGCAAAAGACCTGAGACTGGGATGGAGATTTATCTTCCAACAAGACAATGATCCCAAACATAAAGCAAAATCTACAATGGAAGGTTCACAAATAAACGTATCCAGGTGTTAGAATGGCCAAGTCACAGTCCAGCCCTGAATCCAATCGAGAATCTGTGGAAAGAGCTGAAAACTGCTGTTCACAAACGCAGGTCAAGGGGGCCTAATACTTTCGCAAGGCACTGTAGTTATAGATTTATGCTATCCATACATCTTTAATAGCTGTCAGCTAAAAATATTTTTCCTCAGCCAAGCATGCATGTGTTCTGAATAGGGAGAGGGGTGTAAATTTATGCCACATGCCTCTGACGTTTGCAAATATGTCCTGAGAACAAAAGGATCAGGCAGGGTAAAATACACCAGCTCGATCCTATCAGTTTCAGGAACTTTGGGACTTTTTAAGATTAGACCCATGGATTTCTATATTCCCTGATAAGATGTCGAAGGGGCATTGACATATGGTTGTTGCAGGCTCCACCGATGAATCTTCAGCAGTTTATCTATAGACATGAGATATTTACACTCCGATAGTCATTTTGCTTTTGTGCTCACCTAAGGGTATGTTCACAGAGCTGATTTGGACACTTTTAAGGCGTTAAATCTGCTCCCAAAAACCACGTCAAAAATAACTAAAAATGCCCACAGTTTAATTTCATTGATTCCTAAACACAACCGCATCATATTACACAAATGACGTGGTGTTACATGCGTTATAAACGCGTGTTTACAGAGCTTAAAATTAAGTGACATGAAAAACCCTTAGGCGTTTTCCAGGAAATGCCCCTAGGAACTTCAAAACCTCACCACAAGTGTGTCATGTTTTTGATGCAGTTTTAGAAGTGGATCCGCACCCAAAAACTGCCCTGACAAGTAATTTGTATGGGTGTTTCATTACAGGAAGGTAAACCCCATGCTTCTACATTGTTAAGTGAAGAGACCCCATCATTGATTCTTCTTTAAGGGGAAGAATTTATTTTGTTGCAGTGAGGCTGTGTCTACACTGCACAGCTTTATGGTCGTATTTTCCACACTTTTAGTTTTTTAAAAGTGCCGAAAATACGATCGTTCCTGCAGCCCCATGGTCGGAAATAGAAAAGACGAGCTGCAGTCTTCGGGTGACGCCAGCGCTTTTAGTTTTCTTGCCATTTTCCCATATACTACAATTGCATGGGTGACGTCATAAAGACGATAAGCGGCTGCGGTATTTGCACAAAACATGACAAAAACCGCGCTCCTGCATTGGAAAAAAATATCCGCTTCCAGACTTTTTTTTGTTCGATGCAGTGTAGACATAGTCTTAGACCTCAAGTCGGCTTTGATTCCCTATGTGAAGGGCTGGTATTCCCAGAATAATATCATAGAAATTATAACAATAACCCTGTACAAAGCACTGACCTTAATAAACACATGAAGCCTGCATGTGAAGTATAGCAAGAAATAATGTAATATCTGATGTTTCAATATACATTGTCCAGGATTAACTAAAGGGTTCACGAATGGTGCCACTATCTGATATTATAACTTGGCGCTATTCAGCTGTTATACCTCACACAACCCATTGCCAATTGTGGCGTGGTTTTTGAAAAAGCCAAACCCCTGGAAAACCCTTTTAAAATGAATGTAGCAGTCACAATTTCCTCAGTTTTATTTCTAAGGCATCAACTTCTGATGGCAGAGAAGAGAGAGACTTCTGGTCAGAGATGAGTCACAGTTTGTTTTCTTTGACCAAATAGGCAGCAGCTATCTCTATCAACATCTTCTGAAGCGGAAAGTCTCAAGCAGCGGCTCAACACCAACCTCCTGCCAAAGTTTGCGATCTCATCTGACCTGGAGCGAGATGATTCTGGTGCTGGAGAATCCCAGGAGGAAGGAGATAAGTCTGTTCTTGCTTCAGAAGATTCTCCTCAGGAAGATCCTGATCTTTCTACACCAGTCAGCATAAGCAGCTCTACAGTGTCAGGTGCGTATAGGACAGGTCTACTGATCTGTATGTATACTGGGAATGTACAGTATTTGCTTTTACTTACAGAAGAACCATTGTGTAAATAGCACATACGTAATCCATCACTGAGACTACATTGATGGAAATGTTTTAGACCCCTTAGCCATTCTCTGGGGATAAGGTTCTTGATTGCATAATGATTTTCAGAGGAATGAGAATCTCATTATGTGTTTAGAACAAGTGCTCTTTAGTCGTCACTATTATTGCGCTTCAGGTTTGGGTCAATGTTGAATTCCACTCGAATATGATTTGTTTTGTGTTAGCCCAAATTGAATTTTAAAAGGGTTTTCTCACCACGCTGTTTAACAGTTACAGGCAGCTGTAGTCTCGCACTGTTTGCTCAGGTCCTGAGTGGTTCTATAGCAGTGATTAACATGTTTAGCTCTTCTATAACTAGCTGAGCATCACAAAGACATAAGTGCAGGAGGTTTAAGCTGAAGAGAAAAAATGCTGCAAAGCTTCCAGGAGTGGAAATGGATTGTTTCCCTTGATAAGCAGTTAATCACTCTGCTTCTGGTTTGACAGCACTCCTAGTGCACTTCTACTGCAGTGGCTGAGGTCCTATCTGACAAGACATCTAGGATGACATTTCCCAACACGCCAACGCCAGTTTTTTGGTCTATATTGCGCTAAAACCGCTTTTGACGCCATATTTTGGATGTAAATGAACTGTCGAACACCAAACTAGGCACATTATATGCCGCGAATGACACATTGTAAAGCGCATAAAAATTATGCGCTGTGCGCCTCCATAACGAAATGCACCTATTGAGGTGCCTAGCACATCATTACGAGTGTATATGTGTTAGGTGCATTTCACATTTTACAAGTATGTGTTAGGCGCATTTCATATACTTGTTCTGATAAGCTATGCACCTCCATGCGCAATGTGCCTCGATAGCGGCATTACACACGCTTCTAATGATATGCTATGTGCCGCGATTTGCGCTAATCGCGGCACAAAACATTTCATTGGTAGAGTATGTAATGTCCCTATCTAGGCCCATCGCGCACGGAGGCGCATAGCTTATCAGAACAAGTATATGAAATGCATCTAACACAAACTTGTAAAATGTGAAATGCACTTAACACATATACACTTGTAATGATGTGCTATGCGCCACAATAGGCGGAATTCGTTATGGAGGCGCATAGCGCATCATTTTTAGGCACATTGTGTTTACTATGCAAGGTATACCGGACGCCAGATTTTTGATAGTGTTGGACTTTCTGCCGCACTTTACACTTATTAATGCGCCTAAAAACTGACGGAGCACCACCAATTTTCGGACATCTCGCCCCTAGTTTCTAGCGACAGGATCTCAAACATTGCAGCGGAAGTGACACTGCATCAGGAGCACCACATACTGGTAAGTTTCACTCCTAAAACACCATAAAAAAATTCTGGTTAGAATCACAGTTAGGGATAGGGTTAGAAAAAAAGTTTGAGTTTGAGAGATCCCGAATCCAAATTCAGTCAAACCGAACAGGAACCTATCTGAGCAACACTATTTGTCATGATTACTTAAAGGGATTGTCCAGTTTTATGTAAAGAAAGCTTAATATTGTCAAAAGTTTTCACATATCACTTATTTCACTTCCCCACCATTTCCAAGGTATTTTCTTGTTTAGATTCAGGTGCTAAACCCCATACTGCGCTGTTCCTGTTCACACAGCTGAAGAGATAGTGGGTTGATATCTGGAACAGTAAATAGAATATAGGGAAATCTCACAAAGGACAATTTACACTGATTTACTCTTTAGTGGGTTTTATTAACTGCAAACAAGTCTTGAAAGTGGTGATTATTTACATTGGTGTAGACAACTATTTCAGGATTTGCGAACTATTTTGGAGCATCTTTTCTTATATCTCTGTGTTGTGCTGTTCCTGTTATTCCTTCTAGAAATGTGTTACTGAATCAGACAGATGGGTGTTACCATTTCAGCACTGAATGTGCAGGGACACCCGCCCATTTGATCACACCCAGCTGACTCATTTAGTAATACATTTCTAGAAGGAATAACAGAATAACAGAGGAGCAGCACAACACAGATATATAAGAGAAGATTTTCCAGAATTGTAATTTCATGGTGAACACAAGGATTCACTAATACAGACTTATCGGAATCAGCCACCGGTCAAATTTAATAATTTTTCTATGCACTTACCCTTCTGTGAAATGAAAATTCTATAGAGTTATTTTATATCCGCTTTTGACTTAATGAGCAGCATACAGTAACATAGTAGAAAACTATATAGTGTCAAATATTAAAATCACTCTATATACAGCTATTGACAAAATTATGACCCATGTAATCACAAACTATATTTGCCATCAAGCCTCCCCAGAATGCAATCTGTTCTGCACTGTGTGATACTTGTTTTTAAACTTGTATAATTTGTTGTCTAGATTTTACTAATACGTTAAGCAAAAACCCCAAAGTAAAGGAGTGCAGGCTAAAGTTGCTCATCTTTATTAGGCTATGTTTACACAGCACTGGTTTCTGGTCGGATTACGTATTTAGATTTATAACAGTATTTTAACATATGCTGTGTAGACATTACCTTAACACTGTTTATTACAAAACATAACTGAATCATATGGTGGTCAAGTCAGGTATGTTCAAGAACGTGTTGCTTGATGGCATTTTTTTCAAGACAAGTTAAAATCAAAGTTTGACTAAACAACAAAACTTTGAGTAACAGGAAAACCGCCACATCTGATGTCTATGTAACCAATAAACTTCATCTAATCCTGAATTGAATTAATAAATATGAGCACCTTTTTATCTTCAAATCAGTCTCAGTGAACAAGTGAAAATGGTGTTTTGGACAGCACTAACCATATGTGGTACATTTTCAAGGTTTCCAACCCAAGGAACAAAATGGATATTCCCTAAAAAAAAAAAAAAAATGGAAACCGTGTCCAATGGGTTTAGAAAAAATAACTAATAAAAACTTTATTCCTCCATAGTGCAATGCCTTACAATGCACTTTGGTGAATAAAGTTATTATTTATCTTTTCTAATCCCATTGGATGCTGTCTCCATTTATTATTTTTTGGAGTCCTTCATGAAAATTTAAATTTAGTCAATCACTGTAGAAAGCCGGGACCAAATTAAAAAATACTACTTGACTAGAAAGGGTTGGGGCTCTTTCCAGGACCCTGTCATTTTCTCCTTATAGCATGGTACAACTACAGTAGAATTCCTGTCTCTGTAATATAAAAAAAAAAAACAGAGTCAGTAGAGAATTTATCTAAAAATAGCTTTGCTATAATAAAGGTCCAAAACACAAGAACCTGGTTCACACTCTCATGGCTGCTCACTTAGGACAGATAAAGGGAGCATGGCAGTCAGGATGGAAACCTTCATCTGGAGATAATTCATAGCACAAGAAACACCATGTGGGAACTGATGGTTTTCAGGGTCTGCTGCACAATGGGTGTCCATATGCAATCAACATATTCTTAGAGTCCAGTGAGTCGTGGGGTTACAGCTATTTCTACTTTTCAGTACAAATATGTTTACATTGTAGGAGATGTAGGTGAAGCAACATGGCTTCCTGGTATCTTCTGTATTTTAGTGATACTAGTTTCTAGTAACTCTGTAGGCTGTATTTTAGATGTTTCTGCAAAATATCTGCTTTGTCTTTGCATACAATAGCCACTTCTGTAGTTGTAATGTTTAATTGTAAGAAAGCAATGACCGTTGGCTCCCTGTGGACTAAAACCTTGCAAACCATTTCTCGTATCTGTTCATTTCACATATCTCTGGATAGTCGGTAATAGTTTTTATAATATTTCTGTCCTTTCTTCCTCAAACAGTGAGTAGTTTTTCAGAACACTTAGATCATATAAATGGAAGGAGCGAGAGCGTGGACAGCACAGATAATTCCTCAAAGCTCTCCAATGAAACTGCTTCTCATATGGCTCGTCAGCGATTAGAAAACACAGAAAAGCAGAAATTGTCTGGGAAAGTGACTAAGTCCATCTCTGCTAGTGCTCTGTCTCTCATGATCCCTGGAGGTAGTGCTATACAAGCCCTAAGCATGAAATCTTGTGACTTTGCATGTCCTGCTCTCACCTTCTGCCATCCATTATTGCATATTGCATCCTTCTTTTGTAGCTGCATACGGTTAGGAGGATATTTATATTTTTGGTGCTATAAAAAGGAATGGGGATGAGATTAAAACTACTGTCATTAACTGCTGGAGAGATCTACCAACCAGGCTCTAAGGGAAATGTATTCTCTTCCGTTTTGTTGTTCTTTTTGACAACAAAAGTTTTAAAATAACGACTTGAATTAAACAGTGTCTAAAAATAACGCAATCCATTTCAAATCTGTGCTGAGATCCTAGAGAATGTTCTAAAACCCTAATATCTGCAACATTCAGTCTCTTTAGTTTGATTACGACTGATAAGATTTCGAGGCCCGCACTATACTTTTTGCTATTACGGTCTTTAGGTGCTAATACTCCTACTAAGATTTTGTTATAATGGAAAACATTCTAGGTCTTTGGATCATTTTGTTTAAAATTCAGGCAATTTCTCTGCTAGACTCAGTCTGTATCCTCCCTTAATCCCCCCTAGTACTTACAGTTTAAGGATGACACTTTTCAGCAGGATCGATGCTTCATTTATGTTATCTCAAAAAATATTACTTTACCGACACATAAAATCTAATTTCAGACTAAATTAAAACCTTAATCATCTGCTCGTTCTAGGCATCCATGAGCTATCCTTACAGAGACTATCCAATAATATGCTGTTTCTAGGTCTGTTCTCTAGTCATATGGTGCTGAGTAATGTTTTCACTGAAACTTAAAGTACATACCCAGTTAAGCAGAACTTAGATCTGTTGATAGAAGGAAATCGTTGTTTTGTGATTTTTTTTTGTAATTAATTATTTTAGGTCTCTACCCAGAAGAGAATGTCATCATTCTAGTGTTTAATGGAAAATGCCACAACATGATTAGTGTTCCCCTGTAGGTCACTAATAGTTAAAAATGAATTGATACAAACTTAGTCCCTGTAGCAGTTCCCAAAACTTTAAATTCTATTTATCTTCCTGTATTTACATGCATGCTAACAGTAACAAGACAGAATATAATCCTAGCTAGTTAAAGGAGTTTTCCTATCTCATTGATTTAGCTTGAAACATATAGGCAAAGGTAAATAAAGATTACCACCAAATACATTTTGGTTCTTATTTTGCTTAGTTGCAAAGATAGAGCAATTTTCTCTACTGTTTAGAGATGGTTTCCTAGGTTACAACCTCTGCTCTAGTGGTGGTCAGCCTGGTTTTATCAGCAGGACTGAGCTTACTGAGAGAAACTTTAACCCTGTAGAGTTAAACACAGAGAGACCTTGTGCCATGCTGACAGTGCTGCAGACTGACACTGGTCTCTTTATCCCCTTGAGCACCAGGCCTGAAATGACCAGCTAAATTTTTAGTTTTTGCCTCCATGTGTTTCAATAGTCATAACTTTTTTATTTTTTCAATGACACAGTTGTATGAGGATTTGTTTTATGTGAGAGAAGTTGTATTGTTTGGCGGCATAGTTTGAGTTTACATTTTTAATTTTTGTTTTGTAGCGTGAACATAGAAAAAGCATTTTTTTCTGCATTTGTTTTTTTTATTTTTTACACCATTCTTATTTCACACTTAACCAAGTAGAAAAATTTTACAGGTTTTTACGGTCATGTGGATACCTAATAAGTTTGTTGGGTTTTTTTGTGCGTAATGTAGGCACAATTTTTTTATGAAATATTTTTATTTTATTTTTTTCACACTTTTTTACTTTTTTTTTAATCCCATTAGGGGATAACTATTATACACTTTTTTTTTACACTTACTAATGTATTCGTATACTCCTTTATGTTAATACATTACATTACTCTGTGTCAGTATGAATACAACTGCATCTCCGTTCCTAGTGCAGTTGCAACACTGAAGGCCGCAAACACAATCTGCTGACAAGGAGCACTATCCACCTGCTGTCAAGACAGTGGGCGATCGTTAAAGGTTTATATGTAAATGCACAGATAAGTGTAGATGACTCACCCAGTTTATCCTATCTGCTTCTTCTTATGACAAATATCACTTTGCTAGCCCATATTTATTGCCAGACATTCTGCTCAGAAAGTGTTTTTTGTTTTTTTTTCAATACTCCTCAATCCCCAATGTCTCTCTAACAGGCACAGCTGGGAATAACAGAGCTGTAATGTCAATCAGTACTGTAGAACTACCTACAGCCTTAACAGGAAGTGGGAGCCTGAAGCCAGAGTTTGAGAAGGGTTGGGGAGAGAGGGCAAATTCGGTGAAAAAAGCCATAGGTGTGAAAAAAAAGTATAGGTTGAAACTGTAAATAATATGGATTATTAAATGAAGTAGTTAAAGAGATCTATAATGCACCATGCTACCATGGAATATTTACAATTTTGTTTTTATTGATAAGTTGCTTACCAAGATAGCTTTTAGGACGTTCTAGGAGGAAGAACTATAGTTGGACTTTATTTTGAGATAAGAGCAGATAATTTAAAAAGCTGTGATATCATGGCCAAGCTAAACTCTGCTACATGTGTATTTGAAAAACATTATCCAAAAAGTTTGCTCCAATGGGCAACAAACCTCAACTGCAAAAGGGTTATTTGTTTGAGAGTCCACCAATAATCAGTACCCCACGCCCCACCCTGCATCTAAGGCATTGTTCTAGCTAACCAGTACCCTGTTTTATACTGACAAAGGGGTAAGAACCCTGAAAAAGATGTCTACCGCTTGGTGACTCTTCCTTATGGGGAAGGCTCTGGTTTGCTTTGTATGGGGTAATTTTCTTCATTTTGGAGGAGAACTTCCATAGTTTTCCCAATGAATCACGTGTGAAAATAAATCTTCATACTTCCTTGCGACTGTTTAATGACAATCATTACTCTTTGTAAATTACATTAATGATCAATAGATCTATAGGTAGTGGATTCTATGTTACTGCTATTTATTGCTGAAAATAAATCCCAGGCTACTTATTTGTATGTGCTGGTCGATCTTGCATGGAAAAAGATGCTGCGGCCGTAGTAAGAATAGCAATATCATAGTCGCTAAATGCATACATTTTACTGAGGATTGTCCTGGTTTTATATGTATATTTAGGAAGAAAAGAAAATAGTTAATATTGTACACTATTGGACTTTTGACCCTACACTGCCACAGTGATGGCCGTTCTTTTCAGCATTTATCACTTCTGCATTGAGGTCTCCTATGTCCACCATATGCAGGCTTGGACTGTTTAACAGGGCAGCAGGGAAACCCCCAAATGGGCCTCTTGGTAAGAGAATAACAGGCCTGGGGTTGCTTTTCAGGGAGAAAGACAGAGATACAGAAAGCAAGAGGCAGAGTGCAGTGTGTGCAATAATGTACAGTAGTTGTAGAATGGATCCCCATCAACTCTACTGGTGGGTCCCCAAGAATCAACTCCACCAGTGAGTTCCAGGAATCAACTTCACTCTTGGGCCGCAGGCATCCCGGTCTGACACTGTAGTCCACAAATGCTGTACTCTATCAGTGCTTACAGAGTGTTTCTGTAGAATTTTCCTTTGTGAAAGCCTAATTTTTATGTTCCTCACAGACAAGATCTTTACAGTTTTGGTTTTATTGATAAGTTGCTTACCAAGATAGCTTTTTGGACGTTCTAGAAAGAAGAACATATTAAATAAATGTGAACAGACTCCACTGTATTGAGTAGTTAAAAGTTTAGATTTTATTGTGCGTCTTACAGATATGTGAGAAGTGACTGTATTTGACAAACTGCAGAAAGAGGAACAGGCACATAACTACTTTACAATTTGCTAATAATATGTATTCCAATTTAGAGTAGATAGTATTCCATCAATGTTATTTCATTGCAATGGTTTGACTTATTGATTTAATAAAGCTTCTCTCAGTCAGTTTTGTCATTAGCTGCCTACAGATTCATCTAAATGCATTCTTGCCTGCTGTTCATGGCCTTCACAATTAAGAAGTGTGTACAATTTTCTATAATTAGTATTAATAAAATAGATCAGAATGAACCATGTAGAAAATTTGACTGTGACTCCATGGTATTTCATACACTATTTGATTTACCTTGAATTATAGTGTGGGAAGATCACTGGGTTAAGGATTGGGATCTGAGATTGAAAGGACAAAAGAGCGGCCATTTTGCTATCACCTCATGATATAATATGACATGCATGGTTTGTCGATAAATTGCTTCATACGGCTACTTACTGTTCATCCATTTGCTTGGCTGCGTGTTCATGAAATAAAAGGTATTCCAGCAAAGATGAAATTTATCATTGTTCCTTTCATTGTAGATGTCTACAGCGTGTCCCCTCTTGGAAGTCCAGTATCTCCCCTCTCTTTGTCCTCTGACCCATCCTCTAGAGACTCCTCTCCCAGCCGGGATTCTTCTATTTCATCCTTCAGTCCAAGGCAACCAATCATCATTCAGAGTTCTGGCAAAAAGTTTGGTTTCACCCTCCAAGCAATTAGGGTGTTCGTAGGTGACAGTGATGTTTACACCGTGCACCAGAGTGTCTGGGTAGGACGTTGTTACAGTCCTTTTTTTTTCTTTTTTTTTTTATTTTGCTTCTGTAAAATTGTTAAACCTAATTTTTTCCCCCCATATTTTTATACTGTAGAGTGTTGAAGAAGGAAGTCCTGCTTATCAAGCTGGCCTTAAAGCTGGAGATCTTATTACCCATATAAATGATGAACCAGTTCATGGTCTTGTTCACACAGAAGTAATAGAGCTCCTACTTAAAGTAAGTTTGAGTTTCCATCCCCTTGTCAGTGAGGATCATTATGATAGAAATGCCCATTCAATTATAAGGACTTTTATAAACCACTAATGGTTCATCTGTGGTTGAAAAAGTTGGTCTGCTTAAAGGGTTGTTCCAGGACCTAAGAATGCTTGTTTGCTGTGCATGATTAAAAATAGAAGTTAAGACTCGTACCTCCCGGACGCTCCCATTCACTCCCGGCTGCGGGTCCGTTCATCTCCGCAGTAGTACTGAACGGTCTTCATTCACATGACAGCTGCAGCCAATTACAGGCCACCGAGGTCCATGCAGGTGACGTTATGGCCTGGGATTGTCTACACCTATCACGTGAATGAAGACCGTTCAGTGCTTACATCCAGGATGTACGGACCGGGAGTGAATGGGAGCATCTGGGCGGTAAGTAGGAGTCTTGGCTTCTATTTTTAATTATGTCCTGATACACAAGCATTCTTAGGTCCCGGAGCACCACTTTAAAGAACCCTGATGGTTCCAGCATAGAGACATGATCCAAAGAATATAATATGCCAACATAATTAGTAAATTTAAATTTCAGGACAGGATATAAGGGGAAATACAAAGTATAGTACAGACTATGAAGTGTTCATCTGCATTTTGATGTGTGTGTGAACAATGCACATGTGTGTGATGGTTCCCCTCTATTGCACCTCCTAACTATCACCATGCCCTTACAGAGTGGAAGCAAAGTGGCAATCACAACAACAGCATTCGAGAATACATCAATAAAAACTGGTCCTGCAAGGAGAAACAGCTACAGGAGCCGGATGGTGAGACGCAATAAGAAAACCAAGAAGAAGGAAAATATAGAAAGGTTGGTTGTAGACGGTTTACATCTGATAGACTCCACGAATATTGGATTTTTAGCATAAATCAATTTTTATGGTGTGGCTTCATAAAAATCTCATAGGAGCAATGCTATAAATAATATTGAGACACTGTGTAATTGTATTGGTGTTCACTTATATTGATTTTTTTGGATCAAATCAAAGACACAACTATGATTAAAAGGCATGAAATATTTAAGGGTTCATCACCTTAAATTTATTTTTTGTTAGTGTGTTAAGCAACCATTCTGTCTTTAACAGATTAATTCTTTTATTTAAAGGTTTTTTTTTCCATGACACAAAATGATGTAACATTGCTGCTATCTGTTATCATTTTCTGATCGCTGAGGATCTGACTCCAGGAGCATCACTATCTTTCAAAGTTATTTTTTCTGTCAAGTGGTCTTCTCTTGTATTGGATGGGCAGGAAACTGCACCAATGGTCAAGGAAACGTGAGCCCTTGGCAGTTTAAGGGCAAGTTCACATGGCGGGTTCAACATGTTTTTTAGATGCATGTTTGGATCAGTATTTTGACCCTAAACGGACCCAAACGCGCATCTAGCAATGTGCAGTGTGATTTACATTGGTTTCGATGTAACACACACACCAGCGTTCAGATGATACGTGTTTTACATGTGTCTTACAGATCCGTTCAAAGAATTGTCATGTCAATTCTTGATCCATTTGATGCAGCAGGCGCCCTATTTAAAACTATAGGGTGCGTTTCTGTTGCAGCATGTTGGATGCGTTTTGGATGCATTTTACACAGCGCTTTTGAATGAGCTTTTTGGATCGAAAACGAATCCAGAAACATATTAAACACATCATATGGACATCCCATAATGCTCCTTCACAAGGCATATTCTAGAGTTTTGTGTTATGGAATTAATACTTTAATATTTTCCACTGAAACATATTCCATGTAGTAAAAGTACCAAAGTGTAGCTGCCAAGCTTATTTTTTGCCAGGTTTTTTTCACTGTTAATTTTAAATTTTTTTTTTTTATTATTTAATTAGGCGTAGGTCTTTTTTCAAAAAGCTGGCAAAACAGCCATCCCCTCTGCTTCACACGAGTCGAAGCTTTTCCTGCTTAAACAGGTCACTGTCATCTGGTGAAAGTTTGCCTGCATCGCCCACTCACAGCCTATCTCCAAGGTCGCCTACACAAAGTTGCCGCTCCACTCCAGACTTCCCATCTGGTGAGTTGCCATACCTAGAGACTTAAATGTTTGTTTACAACTTATCAAATATCTGTCATTGTGAAAGCTGTACTTTTCTAGAACGGAGTTGACATGTTTGAACTGGAAGACGTTAGACTGATTCATGTGGTTTGCAGAGATATTGAGACAGATTTCACATACGCTAATATAATATAAAAGATTTATCATGTAACACACATGAGGCACCACTAGTGTTAACATGCTGGATCTTAAAGGGGTTTTCTCACCTTGCAGTTTCTTAGCCACAGCTAGCTTTAGAATCTCACAGGCTGTAGACGGATCTATAGCTGTGACTGACACATCAGCTCTGTTATTCCTGACACTGACATGAGTGCAAGTGATTTATAAAATGTAATACTCAGGCTGCAGGGCTCTAAATGGTGTTTACTTAGATAAATTACATGCTTTTAAAGCCTCTTACTAGAGATAAGACTCTACTGGAAGTGACTCGCCATGGATGTTGTAAATGACTGATGCTAGATTAGAGCAATGAGTGAGAGCAGGGAGAGAGATGGTTGTAACCAGAGAAACTTGTTGGCTCTAAGAGGAGATAAAATCTTTGTGTTCTGTATTTAGAAAAAGTCTTCAATTATTTGTCCCTACATGTTAAGAGCTTATCATTATAGTCATTTAAAGAGCGTTTTACGATTACATTGGATGCTGGATTTCCTTAAGTGTTGCTCTTTACTCATGCATCCACATTTGATGCATAGATGATTTGAACTTTTAATACTGCCTTTGACTGAATCTGTCACTCCACTTTGTATAATTGATATCTTGACCCGACAGTTCTCTAATGTGATAATGTCCAGGAAACTAAGGATCACGCAGTTGGATTTCAACTACCTGATCCGGTTCTCAAGGAGATAATCCAATACAAAAGGAGTCTGGCAGTAGTTTCCAAGACTCCCTGTGAAGGACACATGCACACTCTGCCACGCATAGTGAGTGTGTGTATCGGGGAATTATCAAAAGATAGTTAATGCCTATGGCCAGGGTTCTAGTAATAGCCAGTAAAAAGTAATTTATTGTGATCTATGTAGGCACTTAAAGCATAACTACAGTATTTTACAAGTTAGCGTATTCTTCTTGTAGATCTAGATTGTGTTTTATTTGCATGGATCTGTGGCTTTGAGGTATTTGTGTTATTTATAGTAAATATTCATAATTGTGTTTTGTTTTTTTTTGTTTCATAGGTGCTAATTCTTCACAAAGTAGTTCTCCAAGTTCAAGTGCTCCAAATTCCCCAGCTGGTTCAGGACATATAAGACCAAGCACTCTTCATGGTTTGGGTCCCAAATTGGGTGGACAGAGATACAGGTCCGGTAGACGTAAATCTGCCGGCAGTATTCCTTTGTCACCACTTGCAAGAACGCCATCACCCACTCCTCAGCCTCCGTCCCCACAACGATCCCCATCTCCTTTACATGGCCATGCAGTAGGGAACTCAAAGACTGCAACCACTTTTCCTACAAAAATGCACTCTCCACCAACAATTGTTAGGCATGTTGTCAGGCCGAAGAGTGCTGAGCCTCCAAGGTCTCCACTTTTGAAGAGAGTACAGTCGGAGGAAAAGCTCTCGCCATCATACTGCTGTGAGAAAAAGCACTTGTGTCCACGCAAGCACAATTTGGAAGTTACCAAGGAAGAGGTTCATAAACAGTCTTTACAACGTGACCTAACACTGCAGTGTCTGGAGGCAAACACATGTGATATCCCTGCATCAACAAGAGTAAGGCCTGTCGAGCAAGGTTGTTTAAAGCGTCCAGCATCAAGGAAATTGGGAAGACAGGAGTCCTTGGATGAGCTTGATAAAGAGAAACTAAAGGTCAAATTGGTTATGAAGAAAAAAGATGTATCAGAAAGGCAGGACTTTCTTCTAAAACAAAATATAATACAGGATTTACACAGTGAAATGGTGATCCTAGCTTCTGATGTAGAGAAGGAAGAAAAAGCACACCAAAGTCTTTTGAAGAGATCAAACTTATCTGAAAATAAATTTCCTGCTTATGAACCTCGTTCTGGAGGTGTTACATTTAAAGACACTCATTGCAAGAGTGGAAATCCTCGGTCAACTTGTGCCAGTATGTCTGTAGACACCCAGTCTTTCTGTCATGGGTCACCTGTTGCAGAAAGTGCCCACGTATCTTATGAACTCAAGAAAGCTCCTACTTCATGCTCCCTGCAAGAGAAACTTAACCATCCTTCAGAGAAGTTTGTGAAAGAGGACAATTTAGAGAAGGCATCTCCAACAAATATTGATTATTTTAGGAAGAAAAAGTCATTTGATGAGAAAGACGGCAACCTGTGCCAAGTTTTGAAATCTAAAATGGTTCCGGTGTCCCATGAATGTATGCAAACAAAACCTGGGCATATGCAGACAGACCCACTGATCCTGTTAGATAACAGGACTTCGAATGTTCAGAGCAACACCCTTTCTTTTGCGTCGTTAAAAACTAGTAACGGTAATGCAGACAAATCATCCGTAATAGCTACTGAGACCCCTGTTAGAAAAAGTCCTTCTGAATATAAACTCGAAACCAGAGCGGTCTCTTCCTTGAAGCCTATTGAAGGCACGTTAGACATAGCATTACTGTCAGGACCAAAGGTTACAAAAGCAGAGACAGATGTTGGAAATAACCCTATCAAACTCGATGATCAAAGCCGAAATTCAAAGAATGAGGCTGTAGACAATGGTAATGCATTACTATTTACGAAAGCAAACTCTAATTACTCAAGTATTCATGCCATGCACAAGGGACCTATTAGAGAGAATGAGAGTGAGCGTCTACAAGCTGAATGTCACACTGTTAAGATTCATCAGAACAAAGAACCATCAGGCCTTGGAACAAAGGAAAATGTTGTAGACGTGACTAATTCACTTGAAAGTCAAAGGATAAGCCCACTGCAGCCAACATTAAGGTGTCCAGTGACAGGAGGATCGTCTTCTTCTGTGAAAGCTAATAGACAAGAGATGGCAACTCAGGATATGTCCTCTGTCAAATGCTCACTGGAGCAAAGACATGGTACATCATACTCTGAAAGGACTTGTGCATTTAGAGAGTCCTATGAGAATACTCCTGCTACGAGTCTGACACAATCTAGCAACTCCGAAAAGTATGTCTCGGCACTTGGCTGTATAGAGGAAAGAAATCAACAGGCATCTGTTCCCCAGATAAAATCTAATCATCAGATATCTGTGGTAAAGAGTGTTGACTCTTCTCTTCATGTTGAACTTGGGCCTAATAACAAAACTTTATCAACTGTACAAGCTAAATCCACTCTCCTGAGCTGCAATAACCAAAGCAAAAAGCAGCAAGATACTCGGCAAGAAATCCTTGCAGAGAATAAAAGGAAGAGTGAGTCTCAGGGTCCAGTTTTAAGAAAAGAGACCTGTCCTAACATCCAGCAGACACCTCTGACCTTGAATGTCCAATCTGGTATTAGTATTAAAAACCTTACACCTGTTAGAGAGGAGCAGATGTCTACCCAGGCACAGCTCGTCAGCTGCATCAACAATTCTAAGGCGATAGTGGAATCTAAACCAGATCCTCTTAAGATAGCCCAGTCTACTAAAATGGCTTTCTCACAAAAGCCTAAGTCAGAGCTGCCTGACAAAGTAACCAGTCAGAAATCTGAATCTCCAATGAAAGCGGTTCCCGTCTTGAGTGCCGACATTGGTAGCCCTACCTACTACAAAGCTACCACTAAAGCAGAGGCCAGTTTCACATCCACTTCTCCCATTGTCTATGTAAGCCCAAAGGCCAAAGCCAATGTGTCCACCTCTGAACTGTTCATTGACAAGGAATCTTCAGTTAGTTCTGAAACAACCACTGTAAACCTTAAAGAATGTTCTGCAAAATCTCATCTTAAAGAGAAAACCAGTGCACATCCAAAATTATGTAGAGCACCTGCTGCCAAATCCTACATCCTAGGTAAAGCTGAAGCGGTGGAACTTCCCTTAGCGCTTAACCCTCAAGATAATAAAAGCACTGAAGCACTTTATGTCCTTCGTGACAACCATAAAATTAAAATAACGTCTGTTACAAATCAGAATACTAGAGAGGTGACTGTAGAAAAAAGTAAGTCTAGTATTTCTCAAAACACAGTAGGGAAAGAAGTAGACTTAAAGAAGACACTGTCTGATGCCAGCAACATCAGCATTACTTCATTACCCAAAGCTGCATGTTCAGATGTCTCCCTCAGTAAAACACACTTAACTATGAGTGGCTGTAAGGAGAAAAATGAGCACGTTCCAAACTTGAATGCTGCAAATGTCAAGGTTAAGAAAGACACCCAAACATCCCCCAATAAGACTTGCACTGCCTTAAAAGAAGGCAATGTTTCGAGTAAACCAGTCACTGATAAGCAACCATGTGTCCTTACAAATACTGCTGCCCCAGTGACCGTGCGGAGAGACCCACCTTCATCTCCAAGCAAAAAGACTGTTGCAAAAAACTTGCAGAAGCCTCCAGCCACACTTCTGGAGAATTCTAGTAGTCTTTCTTCAGACAAAGACTTAAAGGGACAAAAACGAGGAAAGGATACTATTCCACAGTATAATCCTCACAAAAAGACATAATCTGCCAGCACTTTCACCAAGACCTCTTTACTGTAGTAGCTGCTAATCTGAAACTTCTTTCACAACCAGCACTGTGTAGTGTTTCCATATCTATTTGTATGATGTTTGATGATAAAGTTAGTAGAGGGGTGTTTGTCCCAACTTTCAGTCCCAGCTATAAGGTTTTTAGGTAGCCTGATGCATTTACTAACAGAAAGATGTACTTAGTAGAAACGGGAAAGGGCTATGGGGGAAAAGGTCTGTAATTTACACTGTTGTATTGTATGTTGAATGTAGAATGTACAGTTTGCTGCTCAATTTCACTGTTTACTTTATTTCTTAAAGACCCAAATTACGGTTTGGATTTTTTTTCTTTTTTTTATGGAGCTATGAAACCCCAAGAAGAACGAAAAACAATGCATGATGGAAGTTGACAGACAACTTCAACATTGGTGTTCTTAAAAAAAAATCTTTAAAAAAAAAAATCTACTTTATCCAGAACCTACTAATTGGTTATCCATGGTTATCATGCTCATGCATCCAGAAGTTTCCAGTAGTTTTCTCATTGAGAGGCCTAGTAAGGTACAGAGAGGCTTTACAATAATTCTGGGCTGTTAACAGACCTGAATTGTGCCAAATTGTCTGTCTGTAAAGATGACCTCATCTAGTCACCTTCACAAATAATACAGCTTTGTGACAAAAATTCTCTATCTAGTCTACACTTTATTACCCAGAGCCTTTCGTATCTCTTTATGTAGTACATTACAATTATCATAGCGCAGATCCTTCATTTAGAATTTTGACTCTGTCCTATTCTCGACCTCCATTTCACAAGTGCAAATATCTTAACTTTTTTTGTGTTAAAGAAACCTTTCTTTGCGGTTCTTGAATGTATATATTTCTGTTTTCTACATAGGCTTGAAAGGGAATCGTGTTTTGCTACATAAGAGAATTTCTTTTTTTTCCAAAACATATGTGGGTGTCAACGTGTAGCCGGGGCCTTACAATGTAGAGGTTTAGCTGTACTAGCATTCTCATTTTTTGAAAGTGCATTAAATAGCTCCATACATTTCATAGCATCTCATTTTCTGTATTATAAATTTGTGAATATTGTAAAATAAAGGGGTTTTGTGTAACATGGGGCCATGTTAGAGCTATTTGGTGCTTGGAGGGTAACTTTACTTTCTATCTTTTTGTAAAGCCTTATTTATATTTTATATACACACTCCCCACCACATGTATTTGTTGATCTGCAGCTGGAGAATGAGGAACTTAACCCTAGGATGACCTAAAATGAATGCACTGGGGATAACCCTCACTCATGACAGCGCTCAGTTTGTGTCCACATCATGTAATGGATGCTGCTACAATGTTATAGTCATATCAAAATACATCAAATCCTATAGATGTAGGAGACGACTTACGTGACCTCTCTTCTGTTCAACGTGGTATACAAAGGTGAAAGAGCAAGGAATCTCGTATCTTAAGAAAAGGTCCAATAGGTCCTTGGTGTTTGGTCCACTTGTAGGAACATAGACACTTCCACTGCAGACTCATTGGAAGTTACCGCTTAGCATTGAGAGCATTTATACGAGGTGCTGCACTTCTCTTGTGGAGCATCTATTAAAGTACTACTTGCTGTATGCAGGGCAGCCACTTCCCCGCACACATCTGCAATGCCTGGCATGGAGCACTGTGATTATAACCACATAGTGCTCTCTATTGTAATTTGCTGTCTGCAAATAAGATGTTTCAAGGAAGCTACTTAAATAGGACCTGTTCATTCTTCTGACTTGTATTGTGTAAGTAGGTATGTATCTTCTGGAGCATCCTTCCTTACATCTGTGTTTTGCTATTCTTCCGATCCTCCTCGTGGAAATAAGAACTTAGTTTGTAAAGGAAATAAAACAGTTGTTGGTTTATACAATTTTTCCAGTAGCACGATATGAAATACTTAGAAAAGAAGCTCCAATATGGGTATATTATGGGAGTTGGAGCATTTTGAAAACTAGACATGACACGCGAGAGATATCCCTTTTAGAGTTAAAGGTTGCCGAATCTTCCATAAACCAACAGTCTCCTTCTTGCCTTCTGTAGTAACTTTGTAGCAGCTTTAAATCCGTGCTTGTGAATGTTCTAGTCTACAACCTGTTTCATGTTGCCCTAACGTCAGAGCATAATAAGAAGTCCAGACGACACGTTCATCAACAGCCCTGCAACCTTCACATTAGTCAGATAGCCACATCATTACAATACATCAACCTGTTTCTCCTGGTGCATTTAATTGCTTGCCGATCCCTTGAATAATTGATGCAAACTATTCAGAATAGTTCTGATATGAAACTTGTAGGGTAAGTGGCAAATCTATAAAATACCAAATATGAAAGCACCTTCCCATCCTTCACTGAGGCGCTTATAATTTTTGCCTGTTCAGTTCCCATCTCCGATTTGATTTCACGTTTACAAATGTATATGTTGTGCAGTCGATTTTCACACCCGTCAATCATTTTGTAGTCTTAAAGTACCTGGTGTGTTCGCGTTCCTACTTGTTTGTATGTGTTAACCTTACTACTGATGTAAGATATTTGTGTTACTGATTAGTCTCTTCTATGTAACTAAGTTCTGTGCTCCTTTTCTAGTCTTTTCTGCTGTAGAAATACCAGCTTAGTATCTGTGCAATAAAGTGTTTGTTGTCTTAACTTTCTATAAAACAAAGTACACAAGTTAAAAAAACACAACTTTATGAATGTTGTATTTGTTGTATACTGGACAAGTATTTATACTTCAGCTGCAATGCATACGATTAAAATAAAGTCGGCATGAAGGCTGAGGCTGTATGGTTTGTCAGTTCATTTCTCTATTGAGGTTCCCTTCAGAAGAATAAAGGAATAGACTGTATCCATTACTATTAGATCAGACTACACAGAGTTCTCGTTGTCCGATACTATAGAGGCACTTTGATCTGCATAGACGCTGTAGAAACAAAATGATCTAAACTATTTGCAGATATTTCTTATCTCTTTCAGATACATTGGACAAAAAAATTGTAGTGTTGAAAAACATTGTGTTAATATGGTCAGTAGTGTTGAGTCAAACCGTTCGGAAATGATTAGTTCGGCACGAACTTGTTTTCCCCGAACCAAGCCCATTGACATTGACTTTAATGGGGTTCGGTGTTCGGTTCGGCGTTCGGCTCAGTCCGAACTCGAATTTTTTAGTGCTCGCTCATCTGTAGTGGTCAGCCACATAATGCTGTTTCCAATACATTTGTGTAAATAGATATTATGGGCCACGTGTATGAAAACTGTCTCAGTCTAAAACCCACTTTGTTGCCCATAGCAACCAATCAGAGCGACCCTTTAATTTTTCCAGTGCACTATATGAAATGAAAGGGGCGCTCTGATTGGTTCTTATGGGCATCAAAGTGAATTTTAGACCTAAACCATTTTCATACATGTGGTCATATGTGCCACTTTCTAATCTATCATTATTAGAAGCCTATTGCCTATGTCTTCCTCTGAAAAGTGCCACGCCCTTGTTAGTTTAATCTTCACTATAACAAGTAACACACCATTGTCAGTATAGTCTTCACTATGAGGAGTCGCACCCCTTTGTTAGTATAGTCTTCTCTATGAGAAGTACCACCTCCTTCTTAGTATACTATCTATCGACTGCTCATCTTAAACATGGCTGCCAATGGACAAGACACCGCCATCAGCTGCCCTAATTGAAAAACACTGCAATAACTATGCATCCGTAAATGTCTAATAATTTTGTTTCCAACACGTTTGTAAAAAATAGCCATAAAGTGGGTAACCTTATTTAAAAAAATAAAAATTATTTGTTTGTACAGTTACTGATTTGAGCTAGTGCTCAAAAGTCATGGACAGACTCAATAGAGAAGGCAAACTTCTAAATATCTGCTATATATAAGGAATGGTTGACAGCAGATACAACCCTTGGCTTTGAGACTGTAATCATCTACCTTCAATGTCTGTAACACTCCAAAAATTCTGAAAAAAAGGCTATAAAAGTATTTTTTATAGCCGGGACAGACAAAATGATGTGCAATGTTTCAATCCTCTTACAGGACCTTTTTCAAAAAGGTTCTGTGAGAGGACCGAAACCTTGCGTCTTATTTTGTGTCTTGACTATGGAATACACTTTTTTTTATCCTTTATTTCTGAATTTTCTGGAGTGCTGTGATCTTTGCATGTCTATAAATGTCATCACATTTTATTTGTCACTGTGAAAATCCAGGTGATGCCAAAGTGTTTTTCTTCACAGCAAGAAAATGCTTGTCTACTCACATTTTAAAAACTAGAGATACTTTAAAATTTAATTTAAGATTAAACATTCATGGCCAGGTACGTTGGGAGACACTTTTTACACCTTCTGAGCAATCCACTCTTAGTCTTAGCTCAATATTTAATAGAATTAATAAAGTAATTGTGGTTTTGAAGAAGAGAGTGTAGGAAAAGCAGGTTTCTTGCTGTGAAGACATGTATTTGGTCTACAGGTGGTCCATGTACAAGATGTCCACCCAGGGACTGAGATCTTTTTGAACACACCTATGGGGAAAGCTATATCTTTTTTTTTTTTTTCCCTGTTTCCTGCAAGTCCAAAGGGTTCATTTCTTGCACCTGTGTTTGTGTGTATATACATACAGTATATTTATATGACGTTGATCAGGACCCAGCACAATGAAAGAAAAGTTGAAGACTGCCATAGGAGTCTGCACCAAGGGTGGAAGTGTTGGAGAGTGTCTGACAAGTTCCATGAGACCAAGGAAGGAATGGTTTCTACTGTTAGGGTGTGTTCACATGGTAATTACACAATACTGGTCAGATTATGCGACCAGTATTTTGTCGTTATTTGGCACATAGAGAGACGACTTTAGTCCACGGTTTGCGGATTCGCCCGTCCCCCTTCACATTCAACTGTTCATGTTCTGCCCGAAAACCAGGCAGAAGAATGAACATGCTTTAAATTTTTAGTTACACCAGCGGTATAAAAAAAACTTTCTGGCAGAAAATCCGTGCAGTCTGAACTACAGCACGAATTTTGTATTTAAGTCTATGTAAAAGGTTTACAGACTGTTTTCAATTCCGAAAACAGTCTAAATCCGACTGAAAACCCACGCCTTGGGGGACGGGCCTTTTAATGTCTTTTTGTTTTGCCATTGTGCTGTGAGTATGGCAGTGTGTCCGGTTTTTTAAGTAAAGTCCTGTTTTTCTGTGTTTTATTTTTTTGTGTGCATGAAGAGGTCATGAATGAAGGGAATTTGCATTCAGAACTTGCATTCCAAAGAGCGCTGGAGAATAGGAAAAAAGGGTGTCAAAAAGTGGCATAACTAGAGAAACCTAGGCCCCATAGCAAACTTTTGGATGCTCCTCCTCCAAGGCCACAAATATTTACCGGTGTCCGTTAAGTCATTTAGTCACTAGATAATACAATAAGCAAATACCTCACAGTACATATCAGCATCATACTGCTACCAAACAAATCCCACTATACCAAGACCAACATTACCAACATAAGGACACGATTGTACCTTCAGAACATGATCACAGATTACCACTACATTATGACTGAATAATACCCCTATCCTATTACTGAATAAAGTTTAGTACATAAAGATCAATATTACCGCCACATAGCGGTAGATACCAGTGTACACAGGCTCTGCAGACATATAAGTGATTACAGTGCAGTTATATCTTGTGGTTCAAGACATTTTTCACTTTGCTTTTTCTTTTGCATCTGGCCCAGACCACCATGATGACTTATACTGGCCACCACTCATCTCTGCAGAATTGGACACAAATATCTTAGAATCCTCACTTTTCCAGCACCTCCCTCACTGACCCCTCCACCCCCCGTACAAAATTCCCATGGGTGGAAGAGAGTATATGGATTCAAGCCATAACTTGAAGGTACAGTCTACTAGAGGGGTGGGGTGGAACAGAGGACTAACCCCTTGGAGACTGTTCTACAGAAGTAACATATTTTTATTACCTGCTAGGTAGGTGGGCCCGAGGTAGCTAGGTAGACCCCAGTTAGGTTGGTAGGTAGGCAGCAGATAGGCCCTAGGTAGGCAGTAGATAGGCTCCAGGTATGTAGGCCATGGGTAGGTAGATAAGTCCCAGGTAGGTAGGAAAATTGGCCCAAGGTAGATTTTTAGGCCCCAGGTAGCAAGGTAGGTCATAGGTGGGTCCCAGGTAGGTAGGCTTTAGGTGGGCCCAAAGTGAATTGGCTGTAGTTGGGCCACAGGTAGCTAGGCCCTAGGTATCTAAGTAGGCTGTAGGTGAGCCCCACCTGGGGAGGTAGGCTGGCCCCACGTAGCTAGGTAGATTGTGGCTAGGCCTTAGGAAGGTAGGTAGGCTGTAGGTGGGCCCCGAGTAGCTATTTAAGTAGGTCGTAGGTGGTCCCAAAATAGCAAGGCTATAGGTGGGTCCCAGGTAGGTTACAACTGGGCCCTCAAAAGGTAAGTGGGCACCACGTAGCTAAATAAATAGGCTACAGGTGCCTCCCAGGTAGGTAGGTTATAGCTGGGCCCTGGGAAGTTAGGTGGGCCCCATTAGTGAAAAAAAAAATTAACTCACCTGTCTTTCCCTGATGCTACAAGCAGCATGCTGGCGTAGGTGATGCGATGATATGGCATAATTGCGATGCGTCTGACATCACTAGGGGCTGACACCTTGTACAACTTACAGAACCTCTACAATTGAATAACCAGAGGTATATTTCCATAGGCGCACAAATAATATTATTTACATAAATTATATCCTGGAAGGCACACTAAATTAAATATAACTTTTATTTAGACCTGTTTAAAATTTCATACAACATATAACAATATACAAATGAGTTTGAGTGGATAGAAAAATAGAACAAATGAACCGCCATAATAATGAACACTAAATTAGGGACAAGAACCCAGAGAAAGCCAGAGTGAGGAAATAATAAATACTGGCCCTGTTAGACCCTATAAGGACCCCTCATTATACCGTAACCTATTTAACGGGAAAATATAAACGTCCCGATCAGGACGATCCCGACTGGAGCCTGTCCCTATTGTAACTTACCCTAAATTACCCTCAATACAATATAGATAGTAATAGGGTAAAAAAGATAGATCTTACTTTAATAATGTCCCAACATGTTTCGGTGCCTACCTAAACCTCCTCAGAGGACAAGAATTGGTAGACTGTAATAAAAGTATAATAAGTAAGACAGTGCTTATAAACAAAAAACACCATAGTGCACACCCAAACCTATAATTGAAACACCCCAAAATCTTACCAAGGTAGATAGTGCAAAAATAGCTTATGGGAAAGAGCATATGGCTTCTAGCGTCCAAACACAGCTATGGTGTGCCGTGTAATAAACTACAAGCTAGGTCTGGTTTAAATAGACACCGCGCCACTTGATAAGTACAATCAGTAAGTGCGTGTTTCCTAAACAGGAAGAAAAGCCGGCGTCTACTAAGACCGAGACTTGAGGTGCATATCTATCTAACAGGCCAGTCAATGTTTGTGATCACAGCGTAAATTACGTCAGCGTGCTGAAAGCGAGGCCTGGAACACACCGGCTACCGCCTTGCGACTCACTCATCCGAAAACGGAAATGACGTTACGGAGCAAACTGGGAGTATTCATATTGCTGAAAACATCCTCCTTCAAGCTGACATATGCCCCCATACCGCCCAGTCTGGGACACGTAGGGAAGGTATGTAAATCTGTACATAAATTCTACAGAAAATGTCATGTCCGGAGCCACTGTAGGTGGCCAAAACAGATGTTTGTGACAAGTATGACTGCCCGAGTAAAGGATACAATAAAGACCAAACAAGGAATAATTAAAATGTAGGTAATCAAAATATATTATTTACATAAAGACATATTACATCAGGGCAAGAGCAATCGGAACAGGTAAAAGAAAACTAAAGCCAATTATAGAGGCTACAATGTTATAGATCGCATTAGACAATATATTCAAATGACACATTAGGGGCATTTTACAAGAAACAATGGAAATTAAGTTGTTCATTTAAACCCACAGGCTGTAAGGTTTTTAACGTATAGATCCAGAAACTTTCTTTACACAATAGCAATTTGTCAAAATTTCCTTTACGAGGATGAGGTTTGATCATATCAATCCCCATAAATCTAAGTTGTTGGTATATTCCACTGTGTTCAGACCAAATATGTCTAGCAATGGGAGTATCTCTTTTGTTTCGAATGTCGCCTAAATATTTGCCAACATGACGGCGCAATTCCCGGGTGGTCTTCCCTATACTTTACCACAGTGACATTTTGCGAGATAGATAAGACCCGAAGTTCTACAATTAATAAAGTGTCGAACAAAAAATTGTTGTCCTGTATGTTGGTTAATGAATGACTTTCCTGTTTCTATGAAATTACAGCCAACGCATCCACTACACTTGAAGCAGCCAAGAGGCTGTCTAACAAGCCAGGCATTCTTTCCTGGAGGAGGTGTGTAGTGGCTTTTAACCAAGATGTCATGCAGACTACGCCCTTTCCTAAATGTGACTAGTGAACGTGATCCAACTTTTTCTTCTATATCTGGATCAATTACCAAGATGTCCCAATGTTTCGTCAAAATCTCTCTAATTTCTTTTGAAGCCTCATCAAAGGTACCGATTACCCTTGCCAAGGTTTAATTTGATTCAGGCTGATGATCTTTCGGGATCAATAACCTAGATCTTGCTGTATTTAATGCATAATGATATCCCTTCAACATCACATCTTCCGGATAATCTTTCTCCCTAAATTGATTTTTTTAAGACCAAAGATTGCCTTTTAAATTCTGCTGTACTCGAACAATTTCTGCGTAACCGCAGAAACTGACCTCGGCGTATCCCTCTTTTCAAGGAAACTGGATGACAGCTACGCCAGTGGAGTAATGAATTGGAAGATGTAGGTTTACGGAATATTGTAGAAGACATGGATCCGTTACTGTCCTGTGTGATTTTTACATCCAAAAATGTGAGACAATTCGACTGTATCTCTGGTGTGAATTTGAGTCCCCAGGGATTACAGTTTAGTTGTTCCATAAACAACAAAAAATCCGCTCTTGACCTTGGAATATGTGATGAATATGTCATCTATAAAGCGGGTCCATAGGCCCACATGATCTGTCCAACATGACATGGTGTCATCGAAAACATGCAAATTCTCCCACCAGCCGAGGTACAGATTTGCGTAAGATAGGGCGCAAGGGCTCCCCATCGCCGTGCCCCTCAGCTGGTGGTAGAACTTGCCATTGAATAGAAAATAGTTTCTAATTAGTATGAATTGCAACAACTTCAACACAGATTCACTGTGTGAATCAAACTGTGTCCCTCTGGTATATAAAAAATGCTTCCCAGCCTGTATGCCTAAATCGTGCGGAATACTAGTATACA
Source organism: Phyllomedusa bahiana (assembly GCA_025379985.1). Lineage (NCBI taxonomy): Eukaryota > Metazoa > Chordata > Amphibia > Anura > Hylidae > Phyllomedusa > Phyllomedusa bahiana. The sequence continues at coordinate 96,006 of JAODAL010005634.1, forward strand.
ATGCCTCCACATCTACACTCGCAAGCCAACTATCAGGAAGAATTTGTACTCCATCTAATTTCCTTAAGAGGTCAGTTGTACCCTTGGTAAACGAGGAAAGAGATTCAACAAAAGGGGCCAAGATCCGATCAAGATAGATCCCACAGTTCTGGGTGAGGGAATCTATGCCTGATACAATTGGGCGACCCTTTAGGCACTCGTCCCCTTATATATTTTAGGTTAACCTGTAGAATGTGGGTATTTTTGGAGATTTAGGAAATAAAAACTCAAATTCTTGGGCTGAAATCAGTTTATTAGATTTCTCCCCAGTTAAAAGATGTAATAGTTCCACTTTGAAATTACTTGTAGGGTCACCAGGTAATATTACGTAACAAGATTAATCCTCCAATAACCTATTACACATTTCCAGGTACTTGTTATGATCAAAAAGCACAATATTACCGCCTTTATCGGAAGCCTTTATTATTAGATTATGATCTTGTTCTAATTTTCGTATCACTTCCTGATCTTCTCTGGTACGGTTAGTGGGAAACCTCCTGCCCAACATCTCCAAGTCCTTTGTTACTTGGGAGATGAAGATGGCCACACAGGAGATCTCTCCCTGTGGCGGCATTCTTGTGCTTTTTGATTTAAGTTCTGTAACAGGTCCTTTACCTGTATTAACTGAGTCCTCAGAAATACCATATAAAAGTCTTACACCCTCCAACAGATCTTCGCTTATACCCAATTCCATGCATTGCCTTCTGTTTTTTAGACAATGATATTTATGCCATTTGAGTTTCCGACCAAAAAGGTTAATGTCCCTAACCCACCTGAATAGATTGAATTTAGTGGTTGGGACAAACAATAGTCCCAATTTGAGAACATTCATTTCGCTTACAGATAGAGAGTGCGATGATAATTCTAATTTGATCATTAATCTATCTTTTAGGGAAGTCACCATCCCGTCAGGGTTTGGTCCCTTAGTTCGTAAGGGTGATTCCCCTCTAAAAAAGGCCTGGAAGAGCCTCTCTGACATTGGCACCTCCCTCTTCCTCTCCCTCCTCTAGTGCCACTAGCCCGCTGTGGGCCTCAGGGATGTAGGCTATAGGTGGGTCCCATTAGTGAAAAAAAAAATTAACTCGGCTGTCTTTCATTTCCCTGATGCTACAAGCAGCACGCCGACATCACTTGTGAAGCCCGGCGTAGGTGATGCGATGATATGACATAATTGCAATGCGTTCGACATCACTAGGGGCTGACACCTTGTAGGCTTAAGGCCTTAGATTTACCAGGCAGATTAGCAAAGCTGAAGTCGTGCAGTCACTGCCTCTGAACGCTTGGGACAGAGGGCCTGGACATTCTAAGACAGGATGGGCTGGGCCCCCTGGGGCGGTGGACCCCATAACTGCCACTATGGCTGCTTTGGTGGTAGTTCGATACCTGGTGTTAGAATAATAGATTTGAGGTTTAAAGGGTTTCAGGGGTTTGTGGTAGCTGATGGATGAGTGATGGGTGAAATGTGCTGAAGGGCCCAAGGATTAGGAGATCTGTTCCCAGCAGCAAGGATTGTTAATAGGTGTGTGGGGTAGAGCAGGAGCAGGTTGTGCGTGTTTTGAGAAGAAAGTCTCATAACACATGATGATGGTTAGCCGTAGGGGGTCAGATGGAGGGATAAGGAAATCATTGCCCAGTGTAGGTGTATGGGGGTAAGATAGAAGTCTGAGGGATAAGGAGGCAGTGCATACAGTGGCAAACAAATGCATGTTAGTGTTAATGTTTCTTGCCAGAATTTGTAGATAGTAAAAAGGGTTTGGTTTTATTTCTGCTACCCAGTTTATGTGATCACACTTCATAGGTATCCTATCCATGACCGTCTGTGGTTTTCTATGATATTTTGCATAAAATGTAATGATTCTAATCCATGAAAATGTTTATGATAATAGAAATAATAAAAATTTACTATTACACTTAAAAAGAAAAAACTCCTGACTGCTCTAACAGTATCTGAAGAGGAAGCCCTGGCACAATTTGCAGAATCCGCAAATAAATGGTAGGTAACACTTTTCTTTTACCATGAATTTGCCCTTATAACATATAATAGATAACAAGAAGAGCAAAAGACTCGTTGGTTGGATACCATCAACAATGACATGGTTATAAACACCAAGCAATTAAAAAAAAAAAAAAAAAAAAGCTGTGGAAAACATAGAAACATGGTGTATATTGCTGTAGCCTGTACCCTTCAGGATCATATTGTGTAACCTGGATTCCATCCATTGCACCTTCAGAAGATCAGCCACAGCCATGACCTTCAGCAAATCGAGCACTGTCACATTCTTTTTGTAGTGTTTTAGAGTGTTTATTTAAATAAAGTGTTTTTTCTTGTTGTCTATGGTTTTTTTCCACAGTTTTTTCTAGTGCCAGTGATGGAGTTGTCTGACAGATGCCTCTCCATTACTATTGCTGGGCCTAGGTGTCAGCTAGTGGTGTCTCTTGTCACCCAAGGCTGACATTAACTTCCTCCCACTCTTACCCCAGTACCCACTGCAGCAGGGGTACAGGGAAGAGTTGGGTAACCATCAAAGGCGGACCCTCTAATATTATGGTCTGCTTCTGGGACAGATGCAGACTGGCATTTTTAGGGTGGGAAGGTACCAATACCCATGGACCTTCTCAGCTGATGGTTTTACCTTGGCTGGTTATGAAAAAAAGGGGGCAGTGAGCCATATAGAAAAACACCACACTAACATACAATAGGCTGGATAGACCATCCAGCTCCCAGGAAAGCTAGGTGACACCCTATCCACCACAATAACCTGCTTTCCTTTCATCTCACAGCTTCTCCAGATACTGATTAAGTTATCCAGTGTCCAGGAAAGCTGGGTGACATACCCTACACTGGCTTACCAGAAAAGCTGGGTGCCTGCTGTCGGGGATGCAGCTTCCCTGACACTAGGAAGATAAAAAGCAGCTGACACTAATCAGCTGTGGACATTGGCTGGCTCTCCCAGCACAGAGTAGTTGGCAAATACGTTTTAATAGTTTGCATGTCCTGGTGATGTGCAAACAGTTAAAAAGACAATGCAGTCCCGGGGATCCTCTGACTGCACGCTCTGAGGATGGAATCCAGGGATCTGGGATGGTTTGGACGTATGTAATCCCCACCTCTATCCCTGTCTACCCATCATCCTAGCCATGGCTGCTCATCAAAAGCAGTGCAGAGGAAGCCTGCAGATACTACAATATATTGCTGAGCTTGCCCCCTTTTCTGAACACAAACAGAAAGATGCAACGCCAAAATTTTATATTACCACCACCCCTGAATTGTTCCAGTGTCTCCCAGGTGGCAGTGATAAATTGAGAGGAAGGCAGCCCTGTTGTCATGTCTGCAGTCAAGGATGTAGCTAAAGACTCATGGGCCCGGGTGCAAAACTTCAGCTTGGGGCCCCTACTCCCAGACACTGTCTGTGGACCAATACTTTTCAAAAACAGGTTCCTGACTTGATGTGACGGATGTCTGCGGTGTAGCGTGCTGCAGAAAATTATTTCTATTAAAATGAATTGTTCAATAGAAGAAAATTCATATTAAATGGGGCCAAAGAAAAACAAGTTATACAGCCAAAGTGTGCCCCCCCCCCCCTCACAAAAGAAAAAAAATGTTGTAGGGTGAACAGGAAAAAAAATGCAATTGTGCCTTTCGTTTTATGGGTTTAGTTTTGTTGGAGTTTATGCTGAACAGTTCAATTGACTTATCTGTATTCTGCAGGTCAGTAAGTATACAAAGGCCACAATAGCACTACTGTATAGTGACTAATATCACCATAATGTTACTGACCAAACCAGTATACCAAGATCAATAACAACAATATACAAGGACCAAAGAATACCCTATATATCACTACCATATAGTAACTACAGTAATACAAAATACTTTTACTCACCAAATCAATATACCAAGACCAATAATACCAATAACAACAATATACAAGGACCAAATAATGCCATCACATGACATGTTACCACCATAAACGGTGTGAATAATACAATCGTACTGTTACTGAATACAAACCATTAAACTAAGACCACTTACCACCCTAAAGTGACCATATAGTAGTAGATAGTTGTACACGGCCTCTTCAGACTGTATACTAGCACCATACAGTGACCATAGAGTGGTGGTTACCAGTGTACACAGGCTCTGCAGCCATATAAGTGATTACAGGACAGTTACTTTTAGGGAGTCACAGGTAATGTCTTTTCTGATGAGAGTCATTCTCTTTCCCTTTTCTTTCTACATCCATTCCAGACCATTATGACCTCTTCTCCCAGCCACAACTCTGCAGAATTTACCACACAGACATGTTAGACTCCACACAGTGAAAGTTCCCCCAACCAAATATAGGGCCGTTATTTATGCCACCAGTAAGTAGGAACACATTCCATATAGTAGACAGCCCCCCCCCAGATTAGACAAGTGGATAGGAAGAAACTGCTTTTAGGAAGGTCAGACCTTAAATATTAGTCAGATAAGTGTCAGACTCTTTCTATTAAGTAGGTAAAGCCCCCTTTCAGTATAGGGCCCCTTCTAGTACGTAGGTAAGTAGAGTCTCCTGTAGTACTTACTGTAGGCAAATAGATAGGGCCCCTCTACTAGGAAGGTAAGTAGATAGGACCCCTTGCAGTAGGTAGGCAGGTAGCTAAGGCCTCTCCTAGTGGATAGGCAGGTAGATAGGGCCACTTATGGTAGGTAATTAGGGCCAGTTATGGTACATTGTTAGGGCCACTTAGGGTAGTTATTCCGAAGCTCCTCCCTCTATTAAAAAAAAATTAAAATAATACTCACTTTGGTTCCTGGCTGTTCCCCTGCCGAACACCGCTGGTTCAGTGACAGGACACAAGTTCCGGCATCTACTAGGCCCCAAACCTAGTACTAGGCCCCCAGGCCTTATTACAGGCATCTGCACAATGACGTCATTCCATGTCACCTCTGCCTTCAGAGGGAGAAGCAGCCGGTATCCGTGTATATCGGCCACATTGCCTCAGCTGCTGCCTGCACCATGTCGGCGACTGGAATGCTGCATCTCTGGGTCTATATGACCCAGAGATGCAGTTGTGTTGAGGGAGACTTGTGGACCCCCCTGGTTCAGGGGCCCGGTCACAAGTGTGACCGCTGCGACCCACTGTAGCTACGCCATTATCTGCAAATAGAGTCTCTACAGATCTTTGGCATCTACAAAAAATAAGTACTCCCGAGTTTATTCATAACTTTTACCACCATTTCCATAAAGATCAATATCAACAAATGACTTTTGTCAAGTACTACTCTGAACGCTGTAAGAAGGTGCCCCATTTGGGGACAATAATCATGTAATAGTTTCCAGCAATGAGAATGCAGCAGAAGCCAGTTATGGGAGAGCACACAACTCAAACCTGAATTTTTTTTACTCTGTCCCTTATCCTATGTGCAACCCTAACCCTAGGTCGGGGATAGAGATAGAGCTATGGTTTTTAGTCCTTGTCAGGATAAACTTACCTGTCTGCAGCACTCTTCAGCTCTGACCGTATTGTCTCTCTGACATCACTTCTGAGATAATGTCAAATTAGGCTAAGCTAATATGTTATGGGACCAGAAGTGACAATGGAGCGACAGCACCACCTAAAGTGATATAGAGAGGTCAATTAAAGGATTGTTTCACTACAACAATCCATCTTACCTCAGTCCTGTTTTCTTGTTTTTTTTTTTAAATTTAGGGGCCTGTTTACTGGCATCTACTGGCCTGCAGCGACAAGCTGCTGAGAACACCAGGTCTGTAGCTACAGCAAACAGCACTGGCAGGCTATCAGGAGAGATCGAACAGGTCTGTAGCTATAGTGACCCAAGGAGCTGATGCAGCCCATACAAGAGGGGATATTTAGGAATAGGTAGGACACTGTTAATGGACGCATATTGCAAAGTGACTTGTTTTGCAAGATCTTTAACATTTAAAAAAAAAACTTTGTAGTGAGACAACCCCTTTAACACTAATAAGTCCTAAAATCCCTAATCCCAACATAGGGTTACAGTTACAGTAAGAGACAATTTTTGCAATTCTATGCTAAAGTTCTATTGAGGCCAACCTGAATCGAAGTGCCCAGCTTTGAGTCAAATTAGACTTGGAACCAAATCAGCACAACAGTACTCTGGAGCTTTAGCTCCAAGATAAAGAACACTGGAGGTGGGAGAATGAATTTAGGCCTATTACTGATCCCCATCAAATGTGGAGCAAAGGCTGCCTTTATTTTATGGACTTCTGTTGTTTTTAGAGCAACCCTAAAAAATGAGACATCCAAGGTAAAATTATATATTGATCCAAGTCCCATCTTAAAAACAAAATATAGTAATGCCAAGTGTCTCTTTTCTCAAGTTAGATTACTTCCTCTGGGTTTCTCTGCACCGTTCACAATCTTCATTTCCTGCCAATTACATTAAAGACGACTGTTTACATCCAGAGGCTAAAAATCCATACAGACCTTATACTTTTACATTTGTATCCAGGATACATAATCCTCTGAGCTAAACAGCCTGGTCTCTTACCTAAAACATTTTCCTAACAGATACATTGTAACAAACCCTCAAGACATGAGAACTTTTTACTCCATGATTGGTTAGATCAGTAACATTATCCAGACTTTGATACAACTGCGGTAAACTCTGTTACAAGAAGTATTAGGTTTGTACTGTGTCACCCCCTGAATGTTAACAATGTTTCAATCACTGACAGTAAGGAACTGAAACAGAAGGTATATAAAAAATTGCTATGCTTTTTTTTATTATACAACAGTTACAAACACCAGACTGGAAAACACCTGTGCCATTTTTACTCATATTTTTTCTAGCTCCTCTATTCTCAGTGGTATTTTGTCGTGTTTCAGTTGAAATGAAGGTTTCCTATTTCCTCTATTTTGTTTCTTGTTCCTCTTTTGGAAATGCATAAACTTCTTACTACATATGTTTTCTTCAGGTCCTAAGAATCTTCATCATGATTAAGTTGTTATTTTGTCTTAAACTTTCTATTTACCTAAGGAAATAATGCAGATTTGCCACTGCCAAAAATCCAAAGCAGTTCTGTTCTGTCAGGATATACTCTAAGGAGCCATTTACATGGCACAGGACAAATACCGGTCGGAAATCCTGACCGGTATTTGCTCTGTTTTGGGGCCGTGAACACGGCACATGGGGGCAGTTTTTGTTTGCGGTTTGTAGATCAAGCCCTCCCCCTTCGTGCCGACATGTTCTGCCTGAAAACCGGGCGGAAGAATGAACATGTTCAATGTTTGCCGGACCACCAGCAGTCTAAAAAAAAACATCCGGCGGAAAATCCATGCAGTGGGGACTGCTGCACGAATTTTCCATTAGGCTATGTTCACACGGCTTAAAATACCACGTATTTCAGTCCGTAATTATGCGCCGAAGTGCGCAAATTACGACTGGAATACGTCCTAGTCATTACGGTATTCCACAGTTCTCATAGAGAACTATGGATTATGTCTCCTCTCCCTGCTCGGCGAATCCGCCGGGCAGGGAGATAAGTGACATGTGAATTACGCGCGTATACGCGCCGCTGGTAATGATAGTCTATGGGCCGGCGAGGCGCCGGCCCCCCGCCCCCGCTCCCGCCCCGCCCCCGGCCACACGGCATAATTGTGGGGCGTAATTACGCCCTGCATTTAAGCCGTGTGAACCTAGCCTTAAGGTCCGTGTAAAAGTTTGTCAGCCGGTTTACAGGCAGCTTTCAAAACCGAAAACCGTCTGTAAAATTGGCTGAAAAACCTGACCATGGGGCCCTAAAAGTTTAACTTATTTTTTCTCCTTAACACGCTACTAAATGGCAGCATAAATCTTCTTCCTGTAATATTGTACCATGCATATTATAAGGATTAGGACGATCACTGCAAAAAGGATTATTAACACGATGGACATAACAGAAAATCCACAGGTTATTAAAACTTTACTCAGCTCCGTGCCAGCCAGGGATGGTGGCGAAGCACACATGGTATTTTTCTTATCCAGAAAGATCTTTTCATGCTCCTGGTACCAGGTTATAAATTCTATGTTCGAGCAAGAGCAGTCAATGGGATAGAAACTTAAATTGATGGTGCTTTCATCAATTATATTCTGCACCAAGTTAAGAGGAATAGACGAGATCATGTTAAAGGCAAAATATAAAGAAATGCCTCTCAGGTTTCCAAAAGCATATGAAATGAAATCAGTTAGATTGTTGTGTCCAAGGTCAACAGTTTTCAGGTTTTTCAGCTTTTGAAAGGCTTGTTTCTCAATAACTTTAAGGTTGCAGTGAGATAGTATCAGGGTCTCCAGCTGTAGAACATTGGAAAACAGATTTTCAGTTTTGAGAGTCCCGCTCTGAAATATACATCCTTCCATGTTTAAAGAAAGCACTTGTCTCAGGCCTTCAAAAAGCTGCATATGGCTGGTGTTCACGTGGCTATAGGACAAGTTCAAGGTCCTCAGATCAGCTAAGTTGCTGAAAGGACCTGAGGATCCATCAGTTAATAACAAGACATGTGAGAAGTCTACAAATTCCAGCTGTGTATTCTCAGGAAATGCCGGGCTGTCTAATGAGAGTGGCGCTCCATAACTGAGATTCAGGTGAGCCAAGCTTTGTAGACCACTTAACTGATCACGGCAACATTTTGCGCTTTTAAAGTCATTGTGACTTAGGTCCAGGTAGAGCAGATTTGATAAACCTGATAAGCATTTGGCTCCTAAATCCCAAGTGTCTTGATTTCCAACTATGTGTAAATGTGTTACCAATGGGTAACTGTCTGAATTTAAATTACAAAGACTTGAAAATAGGTTTTTATTAAGAATGAGTTCCTTTATGATGCGGGGTGGACTCAGATGTGGAAGGGAATGAAGGTACGTAGCTGTCAGATCCAGGTTTTCTATCTTGGTCAAACAGGAGAAAGTTTCCTGCGACTCTTTAGGCAGGTACCTGTACTGTAAACTAAGCTCCTTCACAGAAATATTACAGAGTCCATTCAGACTCGCTGGGGAGATATCAAAATCGGTATTAATGTCATTAAATGTGCCAATTCTGAGGGTTTGTGTGGTTAAACCATTAAGACCATTTATAAGTGAAGATATGTTTGTATGCCAGCCACAGCCAGTGAGATCCAAGTGATGGAAGTCACTAGATTTTAATGCATTTGGCTCAATGTATTCAATATCATTTCCCTTTAGAATTAAAGTCAAATTTTTAATTGGCTTAAGAAATTCAGAATCTTGTACAGATATTGTTTTTATCTGGTTTAATGCAAAGTTTACCAATGTCAAGTTGTTCAAGGTAATGTCTGGAGGAAATCTTATAGACGAGATAAAATTACTTTCCAAATGCAAAGTCGTGAGACTCTTCAGGCTTTTCAAGGGAATGAATGATAAGTCCAGTATAGAGGTTTCCTGTAAGTGTAAATGTTGGATGGAGGTTGCTCCTAGGAATGCAGTGTCTGCAATGTACAAGATAGGATTTCCAGTAAGTATAACTGTATTAAGCCTTGTGTTGTTCCCAAAGGCATCATTAAATATCCAGTTAATGCTGCACCTGTAAAATAGCAGAGATATAAAATCTTAGACTGAAGCTAAGGAACAAACACAGTAAATTCTTTTAAAACTATTTTAACATTTGCTTAGTAGTTCTTGTTCATTTCCTCAAGAAAACTGGGGCCCAATGACCTGTGTATACTATTTGCTGTTATGTTTCCGAAAATCAAAGCTTATGCATTATGCAATAAAACATTGTAGAAGTTTATTTTAATACACTTTCTGCATCTGCTCTTTATTGTAGTTAGACTGAACTATTGTTTTAGACTCAAGTCTGGTAGCCTCCCAGTTCACTTTGGCAAAGAGCTACTGCTTTGTAGCCAAAGTCTACCTCTCACATCACTGGTGCATGGTTCTCTGCAGTTTCTACGTCACTTATTCAGAAAGTTGTCATTTGTCCATGACATACACTTTCATCACAGCAGCATGCAAACATCTCACAAAGTGTGCAATTTGAGAAATACTGCCACCCTTGGACTGAAAGCCAATAAACACCCCTCTTTGCAAATCCGATAAATTGCCCCTATGGTAGCAACAAGGAATATGTATGCAAACAGTCTATTGTACACCTTATTTACCCACCAAATCGGTTTAAGATCTACATGCTGTTGACTTCAAAAGTAGGAATAATGTGACCCAACTGTGTGTGTATATGTGTATATGTATCCCCCGAGATTATATATATAAAGTGTCTAAATATTAGGTTTCCTCGATAGATAGATAGATAGATAGATAGATAGATAGATAGATAGATAGATAGATAGATGGATGGATGTGTGCACCTGGGGAGACACCTGATACTCCTGATACAAAGTTGAGATTTTATATTGATATCTCAACTTTGTATCAACTTGGGCAACCTGATATATGACTCCAAACACAAAATAAATATTTAAACTTTATTAGTAGTTAAAAAATCCATACGAAAAATATAAAAAAATCCATAAACGCCGAAATAGAACCTACGACAACCTAGCCCAGAACTAACAACACAGTATAAATATAATACATAGTGTAACTGTGCATCAATAAATATATATACCAAGTGTAAAACCAGACACATCAATAATAAATATGAGTAAAGGTACAAATATAATAATGTAATTAAAATAAATAACTACTTGACCCTGTAATGATATTGGCTGGGCAAGGAGCTGTGCAATCCAACACACGTTTAGCTTTGTGCTTTGTCAAGGGAAGTGACAATTTTTTTGTATGGATTTTTTAACTATTAATAAAGTTTAAATATTTTATGTTGTGTTTGGAGTCCTATATCAGAGTGCTTTAGATAGTAATGAGGCTTAACACATTTTTTATAAGGTTATTAGCCCCATTTTTTGATAGGTGTGTGATTATATATATTTGTATCAACTTGGGAAGATATATATATATATATATATATATATATATATATATATATATATAATCTCAACTTTGTTGTCTTAATATCAGGTGTCTCCCCCACATCTATCTATCTATCTATCTATCTATCTATCTATCTATCTATCTATCTATCTATCTATCTATCTATCTATCTAGCTATCTCATATCTATCCATCCCATATCTATCTAATCTATCTATCTCATATCTATCTATTTCATATCTATCTATTTCATATCTATCCATCCCCTATCTATCCATCCATCCATCCATCCATCCATCGGAGACACCTAATATTTAGATATGTCCTAGTGATCTGGTGCTCACTGCCCACTAATCTAATACATAGTTTGGTTAGGTCCACCAGATAGTTTTATCAGGGGATCACTCTGCTTTGGCTGAAAGAGGGGGTCTCAACCTGGGGGCCCTTTCTATGATGTGAAACGATAGATTATATTGAAATAGTTTATTTTGATGGGACAACCTCTTTAGCACCAAAACCACCATCAATATAATATGATCACATTTCAAAGACATTATAACATTATAAGGACATTATAAAGACATTCATAAATTGGTTACCGTGATAGATCTAAGTATTCCAGGTTTTCTAGATGACTGAAGATCCAGTAATATAGAGCAGACAGTGTGTTAAAACTGAAATCTAGAGTCTCTGTGCTGCTGGGTATTGTGTTGGGCACCTCCTGCATTCCGAGTCCCTCACAGCTGTAGCTTTTATTGACAATAACCTGCAAGTCAGATCAAATACAAGGAATGATGCACAAAGAGTAGACCATGAATACTGTAATATAACAAGGCTGGGTTCAGGTTTGGACTGGCCCACATTAATACAAAGGAAAGCCCTAGTGGGCTCCAAACCATGGCAGGCCTGGCACGCTATTCAACTGAATGTGCATTCTCAGGACACACATACAGTAGACAACTAGGGCAGAGCCATTTGCTTCCTGCTCTACCAATTACTCTTGTAGTCTGGACACATATGGCCTGTGCCTAAGGCAACCTGTGGCCTACAAGGCATGGAGAGGAGTCTCCGATGCAGGCAGCATGATGACATCACTGTATCTCACTGCCTGCAGTAGACAACAGCTGGAGGATGCTAGATACAGGAGTTTTATTTGAATTATTATACAAGGGGCATTATTAAGATGGGGGGTACTTACCTATTGGAGGGACCAGTCTTTTTCCATGAGACACAAAACTGGGTGGGGGCCCTATGCAGGTAGCAGATAAAGACAGGCAGAATGCTACAGGCGTGTCATGTACAGCAGCTGTAGGGTGGGCTCTATGCACCCCAGTTGAATACTGGCTAATGGATGAGGCCTCAAAAATAGTTTTCCTTCTATTAATCCAGAATTCCGTGTTCAGGTACAATATTTGAAAATCAGTTTCTCAGTCAGACAACCTTTTTGACACCAAATACAGAGAGGATTAATACAGGCAGTCCCCGAGTCACAAACATCTGACTTGTACTTAAGAATAATGGCTACTGTTGGGTGTCACTCTTGTCATAGCATGAGTAACACCCCATTTACTTTACCTCCAGATTCCTTGCCTCTTCCATGCTCCATTTCAGCAATGTATGTTATACACAGCAGCTGCTTGCACACGTGCCACTCTCTTACTCCAGATGTGACACTCAGAAGGCCAACCCAGGGCAAAACGTTGCACTTATCTGGACATTGCCATTTGCAGTATCTCAGTTGTTGCACCACGGAGCATTACTTTACCGAATCCTTGTACAAGAATTAAAGTCCTTCCACTGAGCCCCAACAGACTCACGTAACCAAGAAGTGCAGCACTAATATGAAAGAAAGTGATCTTCTGAACAGGGCACAGACAGCAAAACCTGTCACCTAGGTTATGCCCCCCTTGTTGCGGACAGCACAATCTAGTGTCAGACCTGCTGTTTCCAGCGCTGTGTCCCTTATTCTGTTAGATGCTGGAGTTCTAGAGTATTTTATGCTCAAATCTGCAGTTTTCAGTCAGAAAAGTAATGAAAAGTGTCAGTTTTTTCAAACCCCGCCCATCTAAGGCTAGCCCCGCCCACCTCAACTGATAAACCTATTACTTTGAATAGGCAGAAAAATTTGAATAACTGTCAGTGGGCGGGGCTAACACCTGCTCATGAATAAACTGCCAGATTTGAGCATTAAATGCTCTGAAACTGCTGCATCTAACAGAATAAGGGACACCGCGCTGGAAACATCAGGCGATATGTCCCAATACGCAAACGGCAGTTTTTTTTTTTGTTTTTTTTTGCGCCAAAACACTTTTGATGCCATATTCTCGATGTAAATGAACTTTCGTACACCAAAACTAGGCACATTACATGCCGGGCAGGACACATTGTAATGTGACTAAAAATGAAATGCTGTGCGCTTCCATAACCCAATGCTCCTATTGAGGTGCAGTACATACACTAGTAATGATATGTTATGCACCTCCGTTGCGCAATGCGCCTCGATAGGCACATTACATACACTATCAATTATATGCTATGTGTCGCGATTTGCGCAATGTGCCTAATAAGACGCAATGCGCCTATTTAGGCACATTAAGTTTACTATGTAATGTGTACCTGGCGCCAGATTTTTGAGAGGATCATACTTTCTGGTGCACTTTACACTGATTTAATGCGCATAAAAACTGCCTTGGCGACGCCAATTTTCAGACATGTCGCCCATCATGTCTGACACTAGCTTGTGCTGTCCTCTGTAAGGGTGGCCTAATCTGTGTGACAGGTTCTCTATAAGTAAATTTTCTATGTAGTTGGAACAAGGACAATTTTTAAGAACAAACCTGCAGAACCAATCTTGTTCCTGACCCAGGGACTCCCTGTATAGTAAGAGCCTTTTTATACTATTCTGAGTGATCACCTCAAATAAGTTTTCAGCTATTATCACAGATTCATTGATGCCTAAACCAGACGTGGATTTTGTTATAGTCTTGTCTGTTTTGTACATTGCACATAAGGGGTGCACACTTTACACAATATGTGGATGTGATATTAGTACGGTTGCTCCACGTTTTCCATTTTGATAACCCTCCTGGATGTCTTTGCATCTTCCTCTTATATCATGATTACTCATTAATCTTGTGTACTGTTTCGTTGTATTAAGATATTAATAACACTTAGGGAAAAAAAAAGTTAATGAAACATCTGTCTTTGATTGATGATGTGAGCTTCCTGCCTGCGTTGTGGGACCTGGGTATAAGTGACAGGTGGTTGTCATGCATATGCGCTCTCTAAGGTCTAGCGCCTCTGATTACATACACTACACAGAACATCCCGACGTGTTATACTATATTACTGCTTTACTGTGTGTTATGTGTTTATTGTATATAGCCATGGTTTCTAACCTACAGCTGTGGGAATGCTGTGAATTGTAGGCACAGGCTATATGGCATCAGGTCACATATGTAATATGTATTTATTAAACGCTTGCTTTGTAGTTCTATATTCATACAGATTAACCTACAGCTTTTCTTCCTCTTCCTTTGCCCCTTTAAATTCAGTACAGAAATTGTCTCTTATGTTACTATGATGTCTGCAACAGTAAGCACAACATACCGAACACTGTAGCCAAATGTGCCATTGCCATATCCTGCACTGGAAGAGGTGTGCGGTCTAATAAGACAATATTTACCATGTTATAGGATACTTACCGCAGAACAAGCTGGTTGTAGTAAGAAATCAGATTCTTGTGAGAACACTGAATAGAACACAAGCAGAAAAACAAAGCAAACAGCAAAAGCCATGGTCAGGATGGAGAAGTCTGAGAGCAGAAGTTATTTCTCTTTCTAGAGGAAGCATACACTATCGTCCGGAAGAAAAGTGATTCTTGAAGTTTGTCATTAGTAATCATTTCCTGGCACAAACCATGTCTGACCAATCAGGGCCTGAAACACAATTCTGTCTTCTGGGACACCTTGTGAAGTCTGAAACTGTGAGGGACAACCCCATGAAAAGGTTAAAACTCATCTGCATGGTTGGATCCAAATTCACTCCATGCTGGGAGCAGGGCCATCTTAATAGCAGTATGGGCCCCTGGGAAGAGCTATGCACTGCCCCCCCCCCCCAAAAAAAAAACTTATGACCTACAACATATACCAGCTCAGGTCACCATTACATGGCAGAGACCACAGCACTGATCCAATATGGAAGCAAAATAAGCCTTGATATGCAGGGACTCACCGGAGACGATCTATCTGATCAGTCGTTCTCTGAATCGTTCTTTTTCCCTGTTCCTCTGCTTCCGTCCAGACCGATATGATAACTTCTCCCGGCCGCAACTCATCCCTGGAGAATGTAACACACAAACATCTTAGAATCCTCACTTTATCAGCGCTTCACTACCGATTCCCAACTCTGTTATATGCGCCAACCATTAAATAAATAGGTAGTAATGTTGCCCACCATTAAGTAGGTAGGTTTATAGGCCCACTGTAGGTAGATATGCTGCCCCTGTATGTAGGTTTATAACCCCCTGTAGATTGTAGGCCCCCTGTAATATCTCCCCCATAGATTGTACCCTCCCCTCATAGATAGGGCCAGTAATTACCAGGCAGGGCCAGAAATTAACCAGGTAGGGCTAGCTATTATCAGGTAGGGCTAGTGCCAGTAATTATCTAGGTAGGGCCAGTAATTAACCAGATAATAGGGCCAGTAATTAGACAGGTAATAGGGCCAGTAATTACACAAGTAATAGGCCAGTAATTAGACAGGTAATAGGGCCAGTAATTAGACAGGTAATAGGGCCAGTAATTAGACAGGTAATAGGGCCAGTAATTAGACAGGTAATAGGGCCAGTAATTAGACAGGTAATAGGGCCAGTAATTAGACAGGTAATAGGGCCAGTAAATAGACAGGTAATAGGGCCAGTAATTAGACAGGTAATAGGGCCAGTAATTAGACAAGTAATAGACCAGTAATTAGACAGGTAATAGGGCCAGTAATAAGTCAGGTAATAGGGCCAGTAGACAGGTAATAGGGCCAGTAATTAGTCAGGTAATAGGGCCAGTTATTAGCCAGGTATTAGGGCCAGTAGACAGGTAATAGGGCCAGTAATTAGTCAGGCAATAGGGCCAGTAGACAGGTAATAGGGCCAGTAGCCAGGCAATAGGGCCAGTAGACAGGTAATAGAGCCAGTAGCTAGGTAATAGGGCCAGTAGCTAGGTAATAGGGCCAGAAGCCAGGTAATAGGGCCAGTAGCCAGGTAATAGGGCAAGTAGCCAGGTAATAGGGCCAGTAATTAGCCAGGCAACAGGGCCACTAGACAGGTAATAGGGCCAGTTTTTAGCCAGGCCATAGGGCCAGTAGACAGGTAATAGGGCCAGTAATTAGCCAGGCAATAGGGCCACTAGACAGGTAATAGGGCCAGTAGCTAGGTAACAGGTCCAGTAGCCAGGTAATAGGGCCAGTAGCCAGGTAATAGGTCCAATAGCCAGGTAATAGGTCCAATAGCCAGGTAATAGGGCCAGTAGCCAGGTACTAGGGCCAGTAGCTAGGTAATAGGTCCAGTAGCCAGGTACTAGGGCCAGTAGTCAGGTAACAGGGCCAGTAGCTAGGTAATAGGTCCAGTAGCCAGGTAATAGGGCCAGTAGCCAGGTAATAGGGCCAGTAGCTAGGTAATAGGGCCAGTAGCCAGGTAATAGGGCCTGTAATTAGGCAGGTAATAGGGCCTGTAATTAGTCAGGGAATAGGGCCAGTAATTAGTTTATAAAAAAAATAATACCTGCTGTGCTTCTTTCCCTCCTCTTCTCCTCGTCCGGAGCAGCCGCACTCACAGCCTAGTACAGGCCGCGGAGCAGGCACGCGATGTCATCATCACATCGCGCGCCTGCTGCGCAGCCTCCAAGGGGCTGAACGGCCGGGACCAGAAGTGCAGGCAGCGCCCGTGATGGCTGCATGGCTGGGTCTGTGACCCAGCCGTGTGGCGAGGGGTCCTGGCTGTCGCTCCACTGGGCAGGGTAGGCAGCTGCACGGGAGGGCCCCCTGAGCCGGTGGGGCCCCTGGGCAACCGCCTATCCTGCTCAATGGAAGAGACGGCCCTTGCTGGGAGTTGTGATTGCATGATAGATATGTAGCCATGACCACATACTGTATACAGGCTGTCATGATCCATGCCACAGTCCCCATTCCGGGACGCATATGCGCTCTTGTCTGCTACCACCACTCTGTCCATCACTCAGCTCATGGCTATACAACTTCTCTTACATTCATTGGGATGACGTTATGAAGCTATATACAGTCACCACTGGTGGCACTGGCATAATTTGGCTCTATGGTAGGTATGCCACTGTTTGAAGAGTATTTTCTCTACCAGCTTCTCTCATAACGTTGGTATTGTCAAAATATCTTTAACTATTACTCTTCTATGAAGTGATGAATACATATGTAAAAAATATCCAAACACTGGCATGTTCACTACCAACGATCATCTATGAATAAAACAGCAATACTGAATCCAGCAGAGCGAGAGACGTGGCTAGTTAGCAGCAGTCTGGCTCATAGAGGAGGGGGCCTTCCTTTCAATGAAGTCCATGATTCCTAATACATGATTAGATTTAGATGTCATTTGATTTATCAGTCTCTCTCTATTAGCAATAATTAAGATAACCCTTCTAGTATCACACTTCTATACCAATAAAGAAGCTTCACTTAGGAATACAAGGTAAACACCCAATTACTAAGAAGGTAGAGACACTGAATGTCATGAAACTTTGACATATGAAAAAACACGCAAAAAAAACAAGCAGAAAATCCATGCATCAAGTCAGAGAAAGGACAGAGGAGAAGCATTTGCTGAATATTGACCAAGCATTTAATATTCATGTATAATCAATCATTGTTACTCCTCTAGGTTTGCATGTCAAGCCTACAAGATGGATTACTCGAGTATAAACATAAGAATAATGAAAGATTCCATAATTATTTCAAAAATCAGCCATGATTTCCATCTATTTATTACTGTCATCAGTCCATCGAAACAGGACTTGTGCGGGGAGTATAAATTGATGCCCTGAGGAGAAACCACAGACACAAATAATTGTAGATTTAACATTATCTGTTAGTCCTTAATAAAAAAAAAAAGAGAAATCATATTTCTGTAATTTTTCATCCTGGGCATTTCGAGATTACTTCTTGTGACAGTGTTTGGCAAAGGAACATCAGGGTCTGGATAACTGATGAAAATGACTTGTTTGCTGTCTAAGCAGAAGATGCCAGCATTGCAAAGTAATTTTATCCCAGCTATTCATCGGGAGGACAGCGAATGCATGTTAATGTAATGCTCACTCCTTACCTAACCTTGAATGACAGTGATTTGCCTGTAAACATTGCTTGTACCGTTTAATATGTGAACTATGAACAAAGTACAGCAATGATATTGAGAACTTTTTAGAATAAAAAGCACAGAATCTATTGGTGTATACATGCATAGAGCTGTAGGTCACGACAACATGTTTTTCAAAGGTGTAACTTTAAGCTCTTGGGCCCAAGGACAAATCTGTGGCAGAGCCTTATAGTTTGTCCACACGACGAGTAAAATCTACTCGTGGGACGACACGGTTTTCAATAAGTATTTCATATGGATTTTAGATCGTTTTTTTCTGTTGAATTCCTCATCAGAAAATGAGTCCCATTTGGTTTTACTTTCAGACAAGTATATCGAATTGGAATCTGCGTGAATTCCAACTTGAAATACTCGTCGTGTGGAAGGAGCCTTACAACTTTCAAGTTTAACTTATGCCTAGTCACAGTATTATGACTAATGTGGCTTATATCCTGAGTAACCACTGTAGCAGCTAGACGGGCTGACAGTGACTCAATAAGGTCATGGTAGGTTGTCACAGGTATCTGAAACCATGATGACTGCATCCCACAGCTGCTAGGGGTGCGTGGGGAAGGATCCATAGAGCAGTCATGACGATTGAGGTGATCCCACAGATGTTCCATTAGGTTCAAGTCTAGTGAATTAGGGAGCTAGGATGTTACTTGGAAGTCTTGGTTGGCTCTTCCAACCAATGTCAGTCATTTTTAGCCATGTGGCATTGTCTTGCTGAAAGATCCCTTCTGCCCTAAGGAAGACCAGAAGTTTTGTTTGTACGTTATCTGCAAAGATGAATTCATACCGAAATCGGTTGGAAGTACCTTCCAAATGGATGAGTGACCTGGAGAATGCCAGGAAAACATTCTCCAGACCATAATGCTGCCACCACCACAACCAGCAATGGTTGTAAGGTGTTTATTCTCTGATGTGTCTCGACTGAGAAGCCAATGTCCATCCATTCAATGATGCAGGAAATGTAATTCATTGGACAAAGCAACCTTTTGCCAATGACCGGAGGTCCAATTCCAACGCTGCTGTGAAAATTTAAGTCTTTTCTGCTGATGCAACTGGAATACATGTTCAATAACTGGAAGGCTAGAGTTATAGTGTAGGTTGTGAAGTAAACAAAGTAAGAGAAAAATGGAGACCAATGGTGGCACCACACAGTAGATTACTAAAAAGAAAGAAGGCCCCATTATGGTGCTGATTTTTGCCACTGGGTTAAAGGGGCTGGTGCCGCTTTCACCTTTAATCTCTTTTCTATGATCTTTGAGCCAAATCCATCCTCGCCTCCTTGCTTGCTAACAATGCTTTTCTTGTAGATAGTAGAGCCTTGTATAAGGTTTTACAAACATGTAGCAAAAGGGATGGAAATAACAAGGGATGGCCTCTCTTTCAAAGGGCCTTAAGGTGGCTGCATGGTTAGCTCTCTTGTATGTTTACCCTTGATACCACATACTGTGGTCTACATACCACTAAGACATTGGGCCTCATTTATGAAAACTGTCTAATAGTAAGGGTATGTTCACATATGCCGTGTGTTTTGGGAGTCACGCTGTTCAGCGCGGATTCCCAAAGCATGTAATCGCCGTGAACAATTGTCATGTCAATTCCCCCCCCCCCCCCGCATGTACAATACGATCGTATTGTATGCGTGGGGAGACGACGCGTAACCAATAGGTCTCTATGAGAGCTATGGATTACCATAATCGTAGCACGCATTTCACCACGTATAATGCGCAATACGCAGCGAAATGCATGCCAAAATAAGCTGTGTGAACATACCCTAAGACTGTCTTTGTTGCCATAGCAACCAATCAGAGCTCAGCTTTCATTTCTTATATTGCTTTGAAAAAAATGAAAGCTGGGCTCTGATTGGTTGCTGTGGGCAACAGGGACAGTTTTACTGTTTGATAGTTTTGATAAATAAGCCCCCAAGGTTTGTGTCTTCTATGGGGCAAGAAGAGAAGTATGGCACACCTTGATTGAATGAGATAAGCAAATCTTTATTTTCACATACACATTAGGGTAATACACGCACAGTGTTCTTTCCATTTGACAACATATTCCAGTAACATATAGGTAAATGTCTAAATTTATTTGAGGGATCTGGTGTATAAAAGAATTTGATTTTTTGGAATACACAACAAAGTCGAGAACTTGCTTCTTTTAATTCTTTGTTCTTTGATCCACAGTGTTCTTTTGCTTGGCTTGGTTTTATTCTCTTGTTGCAGTGTCAGCCGACTACTGTAATTAATTTCATTAGTCTTTTTTAGATATTTTGGTACTTTCACAAGTGGTGTTTTAATGCAGTTTTTAAAGTCAAAGGGGAAAAAAAAGAGACAGAAGTAGAGTTTTTCCAATATAATTCCTCTCTCTTTACTGACCACTTTTGGTCTCAACAACTATATGTTTAACCCCTTTACGCAAAAGGACGTACCAGTATGTCCCAATTGCGAGTCATTTACCGTAATCCAAAGTACCGGCACGTCCACATCGTAAACTGTCCCTGCGTCGTAAGACACAGTGATAGTGCCGCTATCGCAACTATTACTGACGGTTGCCTAGCAGACATTGCCGGCACAGGATACATCAGAGCACTCTTGTGCTGACTAGCCAATCACAGTGTTCGGGCCTGTTTAACCGGCATCTCTGCCTCTGACAAGCTCATATGCGTGTATAATTAACTCTTAAAAACACCTCTTGATCACCAAATCTCCCACTACAGTGACCCACAGTGACCTCACGTACTCCCAGATTTGACCACTTTTATGACTTTTTCGCAAGAGGAATTACCCATCCAATACACTGACCCCCAATACTGACCAGAAATCAGCTGCGGTTTTCTTGTCCAGACTGCCCACTGTCCGAGTTTATTACTGGATAGAGAGCAATCCACCTGCCATCTAGTTTTACCCCTGGATAGGTAGGTCTTTGCCCACCACATATAAAGTGATCAGTGCCCCCTGATCACTCTCCATTGGCCCCCGCCAGTGACCAGCGACCAAAACTCTCCAGTGACTGGTGACCCAAATTTTTGTTAGGTATCAATATACAGTTGAAACCAGATGTTTACATACACTATATAGAGAGACACATATGCATGTTTTTCTCACTATCTGACATAAAATCAGAGTAAAAGTTACCCGTTTTAGGTCAATTAGGCAATTATTTGCAAAATGCCAGAATAATGAGAGAGAGAATTTTTAAAGGCATTTTTATTACTTTCTGCAAAGTCAAACGTTTACAAACATTTCATTAGTATTTGGTGGCATTGCCCTTAAACTATATGACTTGGGTCAAACGTTTTGGATATCCTTCCACAAGCTTCTCACAATAGTTGGTAGGAATTTTGGCTCATTCCTCCTGACAGAACTGGTATAACTGAGCCATGTTTGTAGGTCGCCTTGCTTGCACCTGCCTTTTCAGCTTTGCCCACAAATTTTCAATAGGATTGAGGTCGGGGCTTTGTGATGGCCACTCCAAAACATTGACTTCATTATCCTTAAGCCACTTTGGAACCAGTTTGGCAGTATGCTTCGGATCATTGTCCATTTGGAAGACCCATTTCCCCCCAAGCTTTAACTTCCTGTCTAATGTCTTGAGATGTTGCTTCAGTATTGCCACATAATCTTCTTTCCTCATGATGCAATCTTGTTTGTGAAGTGCATCAATCCCTCCTGCAACAAAACAACCCCCAAAAACATTGATGCTCCACCCCGTTTTTTCATTGTTGGGGGGGTGTTCTTAGGCTTCAAGCTCTCCCTTTTTCCTCCAAACTAAACAATGGTCATTATGGCCAAACAGTTCAGTTTTAGTTTTGTCAACCACAGGACATGTCTCCAAAAATGTAGGTCTGTGTTCCTGTGTATATTTACCCTCGGACTGCAGGGCAGCTTGAACTTGTTTGGATGTTAGTTGAGGTTCTTTATCCACCATCCGCACAATCTTGCGTTGAAATCTCTCGTAAATTTTTCTTTTCCGTCCACATCTCGGGAGGTTAGCCACAGTGCTATGGGCTTTACATCTAGGGAGGTGAGCCACAGTGCCATGGGCTTTACATCTAGGGAGGTGAGCCACAGTGCCATGGGCTTTACACTTCTTGATGACACTGCGCACGGTAGACACAGGAACATTCAGGTCTTTGGAGATGGACTTGTAGCCTTGAGATTGCTCATGCTTCCTCACAATTTGGATTCTCAAGTCCTCAGACAGTTCTTTGGTTTTTCTTTCTTTTTCTCCTGCTCAATGTGATCCCCACAAGGACACAGGGCAGAGGGTTGAGTCAACTTTAAACCATTTTCAACTGGCTGCAAAATGTGATTTAGTTATTGCCAACACCCGTTAGGTGCCACAGGTAAGTTACAGGTGCTGTTAATTACGCAAATTAGAGAAGCATCACATGATTTTTCAAACAGTGCCAATACCCCCTTTTTTATGTTTGGTGTGGAATTATATCCAATTTGGCTTTATGACAATTCTTTTTGTGGTTTTCCATTGAAGACAAATTAAATGAAGATAATAATACCAAAGAATTTGTGATTGCAATCATTTTCAGGAAGAAACTGAGTATTATCTGACAGAATTGCAGGGGTGCCAATACTTTTGGCCACCAATGTAGGTAGGGTATGATAATTTGGAACTGCAGCGGCATCTGATTGGATTGCTAATCCATGTTTAATTTTTTTATTTTGTTAAACAATACAAAAAAGGAAAATAATACAAAATTACAAAATGAAAAAAGTTTATAAAACATCTAGTGTGAGCACTGGCTATTAAATTACATCACAATGGCATAGAGGTTTCTTTTACAGCAGAGGAGGCATACGTCATTGTGTACGCTGATACAGACATGGCAAGCGAGGAAGAGGAGCTGTTTCCACTCTCATCCTCAAGTAACTCTGAACCCCTTTGTCAGCGCAGAAGAGTCCCCAGTCCTGCGTTTCCTGAATTAACATGGGTCGCTGCAGACAGTCCCCAGCAGCCCAATTTTACTGCCTCCTCAGGCATTTAAGTTGACACCACGGGATTTGGTGCAGTTGATTTCTTTTCCCTTTTTTTTTTTTTTTTATTCCAACTCCCTTATAAATTTAATTGGTGGGACAAACCAATCATTATGATACTAAGTTTATATCTGCCATACTCAACTCATTTTATGCCAAAATTGGACCCCGTATGTGGACAAGAACACCACAAATTCTAGGGGCTATTTTTAACATTTTACTTATCTCTAAAGCCTCATACTCAGGTTTACTGGTCCTCATATATTTTATATACCATCCCTCCATATCAAACAGTTCTGACCAAGACATGGTTTGAGGCCATCCTCAAATTTCTCCACTACAATGATAACAGTCATTGCCTACTTCAACAGGACGCACATTTTGACTGGCTCTACAAAATTAGGCCATTAATTGAACACTATAGCCAAATATTTAAAAAATGTTATACCCCCGAAAAAAATATTGCCATAGATGAATCCCTTATTCATTTTAAAAGGAGGCTGAAATGATACTTTAGGAGCCTTGCAAATCTAAAAGCCAAATAGCGCTTTCTCCCTTCTGAGCTTTGCTGTGTGCCCAAACAGCAATTTACTAGTACATGCAGTATATTTTCAGACTTAGGGAAAATTGCCTAACAAATTTTGGTTTGCTTTTTCTCCAGAATTCCATGTAGAAATTAAATTTTTTTATTTAAAACTGCATTTGATGGAACAATCAGACTAATCTCATCAGCTTCTATGAGGAAGTCAGTGCTAGACTGGATCGGGGTGAGGCACTGGATGTCATATATCTAGATTTTTCTAAAGCATTTGATATGGTGCCACATAAAAGGTTGGGGAATAAAATGAGAATGCTTGGACTGGGGGAAAATGTGTGCAAGTGGGGAAGTAACTGGCTCACTGATAGAAAACAAAGGGTAGAAATTAAGGTACATATCAGACTGGATCGCTGTTACTAGTGGGGTACCACAAGGTCAGTATTGGGCCCTATCCTCTTGGACATTTTCATTAATGATCTTACACAGGGAATACACAGTAGAATATCGATCTTTGCAGACGATACTAAGCTCTGTAAAGTAATCAACACAATAGAGGTAATATTTTTATTACAAAGGGGTCTGGATAAGTTGGAGGCCTGGGCAGGGAAATGGCAGATGAGGGTTAACACTGATAAATGCAAGGTTGTGCACATGGGGGAAGAGAAATCCATTACATGATTAAAATGTTAAATGGAAAAACACTGGGTAAAAGTGACCCTGGAGAAGGACTTGGGGAAACTGGTGGACAGTAAACTTAATTGTAGCAGCCAGTTCAGGCAGCAGCAGCCAAAGCAAATAGGATCATGGGGTGATTAAAAGGGGCATAGATGCACATGATGAGAACATTATTCTCCCCTTATACAAGTCACTGGTTTAAAGACCACACATGGAATATTGTGTACAGTTTTGGGCCCCAGTGCACAGGAAAGACATTGTAGAGCTTGAACAGATTCAAGGCGGGTAACAAAAATAATAAAAGGATTGGGTGGACTACAGTACACAGAAAGATTGGCAAGATTAGGGTTATTTAGTTTAGAGAAAGAAGGCTTCGGGGGACATAATAAATATGTTTAAATACATCAAAGGTCAATATAGAGATCTCTCCAAGATTTATTTATACACAGGGCTGTATCTAGAAAACAAGGGGCATCCTTTACGTCTTGAGGAATGAAAGTTTCTACATAAACATAGAAAGGGATTCTTTACTGTAAGAGCAGGGGAGACTATGGAATTCTCTGCCAGAGGGACTTGTCATGGTGAATTCAATAACCGAGTTCAAAAGGGTTTGGATGCATTTCGGGGAGCGTAATAATTATAACAATTTACAGTGACTAGGATTCAGGAGAGGGTCATTGATCCAGGGATTTTTCTGATTGCCAGATTTGGAGTCAGGAAGGATTTTTCCCCTAAAAGAGGACAATTGGCTTCTACCTCTTTGGGGTTTTTGCCTTCCTCTGGATCAACACCTTAGCACGACAGGCTGAACTAGATGGACGACT
This sequence comes from Phyllomedusa bahiana, assembly GCA_025379985.1. NCBI lineage: Eukaryota > Metazoa > Chordata > Amphibia > Anura > Hylidae > Phyllomedusa > Phyllomedusa bahiana. Next base: position 121,359 of record JAODAL010005634.1, read on the forward strand.
TTTCTTTTTTTAGCCTTACAAACTATGAAACTATGAAATTACATTTTTCATTTTCACTGCCCAATGCTAAAGAATTGTGTGTGTAAAACCTGTGGGGTTAAAATACACACTATATCCCTAGATAAATTCCCTGAGAGGTTTAGTGTCACGTCAGAGGAGGTGCAGTGGGCCCCCGGGCTGCCACCCAGCCCACTGTCCCTGCCTACTTTGGGGGTGCTGCCCTAGGCGGCAGACCCAATGGACGACAGCCCCCCACGTGCAAGTGCAGGGGGGTCAAAGGGAAATCAAAGTCCAACAGTCCGGGCGTCACAGTACGGAACGTTATGCCAGAAACGTAAGCCAAAAGAATAGTCAAAAAGCAAGGGGGTCCAACCACAGCAGGGAGCGCAGTACAAAATTTGGAGGCAAAGGCAGGGTCAGGAAGCGAGCCGAGGTCAGAGATCAAGGGGGAGTCAAATACAACAGGAAACACAAAGTAGCCCAAAGGGGGGAAACCCTTTCTCAGGCAAAGGCTGAGAGAAAGGGGGGAGTTTTAATGAGGAACCCCGAGCCCCCCCAAGCAGACGATTTGGTGCGGCTTTCCCGGGCCATCCTTATTACCAGTAGACACACCTCTGACTTTATAGGACTAAAACTGTCCCCTCCTAAGCTCAAACAGCCCGGCTTCTCCTGGTTGTTAACTGACTAGAGGGATTAACCCAGGGGCGTCGCTAGGCTGTTTTATTCGGGGCTCGGGCCCCGAATAAAACACCCTGTGCCCCGAGTTTCCCGGGCTCCAGGCCTCTGCCCTGGGCCTGGAGCACCGACTGGCTCTACAGCTGTGTGTGCGTCCGCCCGGACGCACACACAGTGAGGGCCCTTTTGCGGGGCAGAGAGCGAGCGTCCCTTTTCCCCGCAGACAGTGTCGGACCCGCAGGTCCTACACCGCGAAGCGCCGGGTCCTCACAGCGCTTTAGGACCCCCGTGGCCCCGGCGCCCACACCGGCAGCGTCGCGATGAAGGTGATGTCATCGCGTCGCTGCCTCTCCTCGGGCGCACAGCGCGTCATAGGCTGTGCGCCCGAGGAGCTGCCCGAGGAGCGCGGGCTGAAGAGGACGGAGCGCGCTCGCCGGGGGAGTTAAGGTGAGTATGAATGTTATTTTTATAGCGTTTACCTGCCTCAGTGCCCCCATATCCCTGCCTGTGCCCCTATAATGCCTGCCTGTGGCCCCCATATACTGCCGGTGCCCCTATATGCCTGCCTGTGGCCCCCATACGCCTGCCTGTGGCCCCCATATCCCTGCCTGTGGCCCCCATATACTGCCTGTGCCCCTATATACCTGCCTGTGGCCCCCATATCCCTGCCCATGGCCCCATATACTGCCTGTGGCCCCATATCCCTGCCCATGGCCCCAGATACAGCCAGTGGCCCCCCTATCCCTGCCTGTGGCCCCCAAATACTGCCTGTGCCCCCATATACATGCCTGTGGCCCCCCTATCCCTGCCTGTGGCCCCATATACTGCCTGTTTCCCCTATAGCCTGCTGTGGCCCCCATATACTGCCCGTGGCCCCATATACTGCCTGTGGCCCCCATATCCCTGCCTGTGGCCCCCATATACTGCCTGCGGCCTCCATATCCCTGCCTGTGCCCCTATATCCTGCCTGTGGCCCCCTATACTCCCGGGGCCCCATATACTGCCTGTGCCCCCATTTCCTGCCTGGGCCCCCATAACTGCCGCGGCCTCCATATCCTGCCTGTGCCCTATATCCCTGCTTGGGCCCCAAATCCCGCCTGGGCCCCATATCCCGCCTGTGGCCCCCATATCTCCCTCGTGACCCTATATTCTGCCTCAGTCCCCCTTTTCCCTTTCTTGTCCCCCCTATATACTGCCTCATCCCCCCTATACTGCCTTGGCCCCATATACTGCCTCGGTGCCCCTTTACCTCCCTGTGGCCCATATACTGCCTGTCCCCCCCCTTAAAACTCCCTTTGGCCCCCAAACCTGCCTGGGGCCCCATATACCTGCCTTTTGGCCCTATATACCTGCCTGGGGCCCCCATATATCTCCTGTGGCCCCATAACGTTTCGTGCCCCATATACCTAACTGAGGGGACGCTATATTATAATTTAAGGATGCGGGAAAATGGGGAGATTCAAAGATTTTGTGCCCAAAATCTCAGGGACGATATTGGCCGGGACAATCGCTGAAGGTGGCCCAATGGAGAAGAAAAGGGGAAATGAAACGCGTTTCAAAAAAGACTTCCCCGGGTGGGGTATTAAATGTAACTGCATGTAATCATTATATGTCGCAGAGTCACATACAAATTATCTCCCCACTATCTGGTCACGTTGGCGGGGGTATATGTAATCAGAGCCTGTGTACAGTGATAGTCCCAGTGGGGGTTGCTTTTCAGTCGGGGTCGGCAGGATTTTTGGCTTAATAGTAATATTTGGGGGGTCTTGTTTTGTGGGAGGGTTTTATAACAATCACTGTCTGGTAGATTTGCTCCTGTGTAGGTGGAGTTTTGGTGACTGTTTAGGGGTTTTGTCATATGAAGGGGGAAATTTTCTGAAAAAGTAAATTTGTATGGTGATTTTTTTGGACATACTGCTAGGAAGGGACGTGATCTTGGGGGTGTGCAAAAATTAGTGACAGGAACAAAGGTTTTTCCTGTAAAAAAAAAACACCGCAGTTCACAATGAGCCGAAAAATTGTGGAAACCCCACCCCTCCCAAAAAAAATACAAAGGACCCGACACCGGATTTTTAACCCCTAGAACGCCCCTGGATTAACCCCTACCGTGTCTTGCTGTTTCACGGGGGAAACGTCCCCCTTACGTCCCCCCCTTTTAGGAGGGGTCACGGGCCCCCTTCCCGGGTTTTGGGGTTTTCCGGGGGAGAGCGTGGAATTCCCTGTCACGATTCATGATGAACCTGGCCCAACCCACGACCCCCTCCTTTGGGCCATAACCCTTCCATGGACAAGGTCTGTAAGGACCCTGCACTTAGGGAGCTAAAAGGGGCGACTTCATATTTCCAACTGACCCTCTAACAAAAAGGAGGGGGGGGTACGAAGGTAAGTTGGAGATGGGTACCCTTTAATGTGATGGTGAAAAACTTATGAACCCGGAGGGGGGGGAGGTAACTTAAACGGTATGCCACTGGGGTTACCACTTCCTGACCAATAAGGCCCACAAATCGTGGAGCTAATTTTTCCGCAAGGGACTTTTAGGGGAAGATTTCGGTGGACAACCAAAATTTATCCCCCACAGCAAAAACCCCAGAGCAAAGGCGTCTTTTTTTCCCCTTTCTTTTTTGGATCCTTGGCATTGCCCAATTCTTTTGAATTGGGCCCAGACCTTTTGGGACAGATTTTTAAGATAACATTCCCCCCCGCTGTGATAGCCTTTTCCCCTGGAAAAATGATGCAAATTTCCTTGGGGAAAACCTTAAAATTTCAGTAAAATTTGGTTGGAAGGTTAAACCCGACAAGCCTTTCTATTTCCCATTATTAAAAGGCAAATTCAACCAAAGGGGTAAGTTTTTTTACCCAAACTGCCCCCCCCCTGATCATATACATAACAACCCGGGGTTTTTTGTTGTCCAAAAGTTTTTATTTTAAACCCCCTCCATTTCCCGCCCCCTTTGTCTCCCCCGGGGGAAAAGGAACCCCCTGATACCCTGGAACCTTGCAAAAAATGCTCTTCCCCAAAAAGAGAAAAAAAATTGAACCCCCTCGTCCCAAAAAAATATTCTCCGGGAAAACCCTGCAATATTTTTTTATGAAAAAATTCAGCAAGTTTTTTTTTGGGCGACGGTTGCCCCCCTTTTGGGGGAACAAGATTTGGCCCCCAACTTACTGAAAAAGATCCAAAACCCCCCAAATAAATGACTTACCCCCCTTTTAGGGAGGGAAGGTTTATCCCTTTAAATCCTTGGAAAAATGAGTCCCCGGATGGTTTTAGGTATAGGTTTGGGGGCAAAGTTTTTGCCAGGGAGGAAGAGTTCGGGGAAACCTTGCCCGGGGCACAGACCCTTTGCAAGATGCCACATAGGGTCTACCCTTAAAGAGCCCAAAGACGGGGAACCATAAATACGAGAAAAATTTTTAAACCTCTTTTGTGCCAACACCCCGGATGCCAGGAAAAAAAGAGAAAACAGAAATTTTTTTTTAATTTTTCGTAGCTGGAGTGAGTGGGGGCAAAAACCTTTTGAAACAGGACACACAGGAAGTAGAAAAGGGAAACCCTTTTTTCAAGGGAACGACTGTTGGGAAATGAGGGGAGTTTAAATAGGGAAACCCCAAAGCCCACTCCAGCAGGGCGATTGGTGGGTTTCCCCCGGGCCCCCCTATTCCAGTGCCCAAACCCCCCTTCCCGATTTTTTTAGGAGCTAGCTGTTTTACTCCTAAGGGTCATCAGCCGGCTTCTCCCTGGGGTGTTTCAACTGACTAAGGGATTAAACCCCTACCGTGCCCTTTTTGGGGGTTTAAAGGGGGGGAAAACCCTGCGCCCTGGGCATTTAGTTTCCAAAATGGGGGTCCCCTTCTGGGGTTTTGGGTTTTGTACTGTGCTTTATTCTTTAGGGGCCGGGAAATATAACATGGCGGCCCCCAAAAAAGATTCCCGGCCCAAAAAAAAGCACTCAAAAAAAACCAAATAAAGCTCTCCCCCCATTTTGAACCCCCACCGGGTGCCCCAAAAAAGCATTTTACAAGTACATGTAGGACCCTATCTGTGCTTGGGGGGAAATTTCCCCTTTAAAAAATTATTGGGGTGAATTTTTTTCCCCAATTCCCCTATAAAAATAAAACAATTTTTAAAAATTTAAAACTTTATATTGTTGGGAAAAATTTTTAAAAATTTTTATTTTTAAAGCCCCAAAACAAAAAAAAAAATTGGGGAACCCCTGTGAGAAAACAATTTTTAACTCATTTTCCCTTCCCCCAAAAATAAATTTCTTTTTTTTCTTGTTGATTTCCAATATGTGGGTCTTTCTAGGGGTTGGGTTTTTTTAATTTTTTTGCACCCTTTCAAAGCCCCCAAATGTAATATGGTACCCAAAAAAACATGAAAAATTTGCAAAACCAGTAGGTCTTCTTCCCAATTTTGAGGGTTGGGGGTTGAGTCCAAAATTCGAAATAGGTCCAAAAATGGAATATTTTCTAAAAATAAACGAATTAGGAAACAATATTGACTGTTTTTTCCCTGGGAAAAAAACTATTTTTTGTCCCATTAAAAAATAGATAAAAAATTTAAAATCTGTAAAAACCCTGAAGTTTTTGCAATTTCCCCCCCCAAATCTTTTCCCTTTTAAATTTCCCGTGAAACCCTAGAGAGTTTTTAAAAAACTTCCGAATTTTTTTTTTGAATACTTTTTGGGGGTGCCATTGGTTAGTCATTTATGGGGGTGTTCCCAGCTTTCAGGCCCTCATAAACCCCTGTCAAACCCGGACCCCTAAAAACAACTTTTATTTTCGAATTTTCTTGGGAAAATTTTGAAAAATTTTTACTAAATTTATAAGCCCCCAAATGTTCAAAAAAAAAAAAAAAAAAAGACATTAAACCCCCTTAAGGGCCACCCTTTTTTTAGCTTTTTTTTTCCCCTTTCCCTTTTGCCTTTTCCCAAGCCAAAATTTTTTTTATTTTTTCATCGCATAGACAATAGGGCTTTTTTTTTTGCGGAAAAAGATGTTTTCAGTGGGTGTCATTCAATGTACAGGAACAAATGGGAACCGAAAAAAAAATTCTAAGTGGGTCAAAAAGGTAAAAAAACGCACATGCCATGTTTTCAGGGTTGTTTTTTACGGGTTTCAACTTCATTTAAATTTGTTAGCTTTTTTCACAGGTTATACAAATCCCGGCAATAACCAAACATGTATGGTTTTCGCTATGTTTTGGTCCCAAAAATAATCCAACCATTTTCTATTTTTAACATTTTTGCTGTGCCCCCATTTTCTGCGACCAATAACTTTTTTGTACTTCTACCTACGGACTTGAGGGAGGGGGCATTTTTTGCGGGCTGAAGTGTTATTTTTATTGATTCCAGTTTGTAGTACATGCAACTTTTTTGATCACTTTCATTTAGGGGACTTTTTAAACTTGCCGCGGAGGGCCTAAGGATGGAGAGGGTGCGCGCCCGTTTTCTCAATCATTTAGATGTGGGGCCCTGGGTTTAAGGGGCAAACAGGGGGATGGAAACCTACTGGCAGTTTGGCAAACCAAAGCGATCCCGCTACAAACCCCCTTGCCCAAATCAGGAAAGTTTCCCCCATGTCCAAATGCGGTAAGGGGTTAAAAAGCAATGTCAATGTAGATACTAGTAATAAACTATTTTTGTGTGATATAACTACATGGAGAAGTTTTTGAACTTTAACAATATTTTGATATTTTCACAAAAAAGGATTCTATGGACCAAAATTTCTTAATAACTTAAAGCACATTGTTTCGCGAGAAAACAGCCTCTAAATGACATAGATATTATTGAAAAGTTGTTCTCACATAAACTGACATATGTCGGTTTTTAAAACTGGAGCTCCATCTGTTGGTCCAAAACTGGAAGGGGTTAAAAAAAAAAAAATGCTAAGAGACACTTTTAACATAACCTCAACGAAAAAGGCTTGTAAACGCTGTACGAGTTCTGAATTACGTTAAAATAAATTTTGGACGGCAATTAAAAAACATCATGTTTGAGAACAGAAAACAATTAGCTATTACACGGACTTTCTATTTGTTATCATCAGGGTTGGGGATCAGAGTCTTAAAAATACTAAAACTGTCCAAAAATAGCAATACAGTACAAAATATATATATAATAATATAAAAATTATATATATATTTTTATTTATATATAATATAATATATAAATGGTATATATATATATATATATATATATGTTATTTTATATATATATAATATATATATATATATAATAATATATAAAATTATTTAAAATATATATTTTATTATATAAAAAATTATATATATATAATTATATATAAAAAAGTTTGGGCCCCCTATTAATCTTAATCTTTTATTGTTCAAATTTTGGGGGTGTTTGCAACACCTTTAAAATTTTGTATATCAAAAAACTGATGGGACACAGTAATTTCCAGATTGAAATGGGTTTATTGTACTAACAAAAATGTCAATATCTTAAAAAAAATTTTTGACTTGTAAAAAATGTGGGTACCCTTACGTTTTATTGATTTGAATTCCCTAACTATTTTTTACTGACTTTCTGAAGCCAAAATTGGTTTTTAACCCACTGAGTTTTTGAACTTCATAGCCAGGTGTATCCAAGGGTAAAAAAGGTATTTAAGGTGGCCAATTGCAAGTTTTCTCCTATTTGTCTCCTGTGAAGGTGGCCAAATTGGGGCTCCTCAAAAAAACCTTTAAATGATCTGAAAACCCAAAAATTGTTCAACTAGTTGTTCAGGGAAGGATTCAAAAAGTTTTTTCAGAAATTAACCTTCTTTCCCTGTGAGGAACAATTTTGAAAAATTTGGAAGCCACAGGACGTTCTTTTTTAACCCAGAAATGGCAGGCCAAGAAAAATTTTTAGAAAGGCAGAGAAGAAAAAGGTGAGAACAGTCAAGGACAATCCCAGACCCCCCTCCAAAAACTACATCATCTTGCGCAGAGGTGTCACTGTCATCGTCAACAATACGCACACTTTGCCAAGGAAAGCTGATGGGAGAGTGATGCAAAGAAGCCCGTTTTTTGAAAGCACCCAAAAACAAGTCGCCGAGGGGATGCAAAAGCCATTTGGACAACCAGCTTCTTTTGGGAAAAAGTCCCGTGACTGATGAAACAAATATTGATTTTTTTGGTCCTTTACAAAAAGGGGTTACTGGCTCCCAAAAACACAGCATTGCAAGAAAAACACTTGCTACCCCGTAAAAAATTTTGGGGGAGGTTCCATCATGCTTTGGGGCGTGTGGCCCAAAGCCGGGCCCGGGAATCTTGTTAAAGTTGAGGTACATATTCAACCAGTTTTCAAATTTTTCAAAAAATGACAAGAATCGTGATGAATTTGAAATTACGCCGGGGGTGGAATTTCAGCAAACAATATCCCAAAAAACCCGCTCCAAAAAATACTCAGGATTCAGCAAGGAACAATTACAATTTTCTGAAAGGCCATCCCATCCCCGACCTGAATATCTTGAACATCTTTGGGGTACTTTGAAAGCGGGCTGTCCAGCTGGCGACCATCAAGATTAACTAAGATTTTTTTAAAAAAGGAATGTCAAAAATACCTTTATCCAGGGTCCCGGGGAAATGATTTAAAAAACAGGAAGCGACTAGAGGGTTTATTTTTTTAAAAGGAGGATTAAAAAAATATTAAGGTACTTTTCTGTTGGGGTCCCAACTTTTGCACCGGTCAAAATTTTTGGGTTTTTAAAGCATATTGCCCCATTTTGTGTTAGTACAATAAACCCATTTAATCTGGAAAAATTACTGTTCCCTCATTATTTGAATATCAAAAATTGAAATGGCTGTTGTGAACCCCCAAATAATTAGAACTAAAAATGATTAAGATTAATAGGGGTGCCAAAACTTTTTCATATGACTGTATATCTATATATACACATATATATATATATATATATATATATATATATATATATATATATTTATTTGTACTGTATTGTATATCTTGGGAGTCAGAGTCAGTCCATTTTATAATGACTCTGACTCCCCAACCCTGATGATAACAAATAGAAGATATATACTGTAAGCTTGCATAGCTCTGGGATCACAGCTTAAGTCCTTTCAGGCATGAGACAAAGGCAGGTATCAGGTACAAATGGTCCTTGGTCTGTGGGTTTATTGTACAGGCAAAACAAAACGGATGGCAATACATGCACAGTGAAGCAATGATAAACATAAACAAAACTCCTGCTCGTCTGAGCGCTTACTATACAGGGGTGTAGTTCCCTCACTATCACCTTGTATGATGCGGTAGCAGACACTGGCTTCCTCCAGAGTGTACGTCTCCAGCCTGAATGGTAGACTGGAGATACAGCCGACGCCCAGTCAGCCTACCTGCTGACCTTATATACAGCTGGGAAATCCCAGAGTGGAACCATGGTCTATGCTTACTCCCACTGAATGGCCGACCCGGGAATGGCTGAAAGCCATACTAACAGACAACTTAAACTTATGTTGACAGTCTGTACTGCCAACATCTATCTAATACTGGCCTTTCACTCCACCAAGGCTCCTTACCTTGGTGGCATGTATCTTGCTCTCTCCAGGCATACGCCCAGAACCTGGCTGGGATATATACTCCATTGCAGACTCTTTCAGCTGCAGCCTTACAATATATATATATATATATATATTGTACTGTATTGTATATTTTTGGAGTCCGAGTCAGTCCATTTTATAACGACTCTAACTCCACAACCTTGATGATAACAAATAGAAGATCCAGTGTAATAGCTACTTGATATCTGTTCTCAAACATGATGTTTCAATTGCACAGTCCTACTTTATTTTATACTGTAAGTTCAGATCTTCGTACAGACGATCTACAAGCCGTTGTCGATTGAGAGTCATGTTAAATTGTGTCTCTTAGAGGGTTTTTTTCAACCCCTTCCAGTTTTGGACCAAAAGATGGAGCTCCAGTTTTAAAAACCGACATATGTAATTAGTAACTATATATAACATATTTAGAGATGGGCGAATTTCTCAAAAATTTGATGTGCCGACTTCGCAGAATTTTCCGACAAAATTTGTTTCGGTCCGAATTACTTCGAGACGAATCGCGTTAAAAAACAGCTATTTCCAGGCTGCACAGAGCCTGAAGGGTGCTGTAGACTGTTGTGTCATGCTTAATTATGCAGAGGGAGCTTGGTTTGGTTTTCATACAATGTTGTGTTTTAGTATGACACGCATATGACTGCCGCCGCTCTTAGAATCACTTCACTATAAAATTCCCTGGGCACTTAAGAGGGCAAAACTGACCAAAAAACTGAAGCGGGAATGTAGCCTGATAAAGTCATGGCAGCAACAGCTGGAAAAAACAAGCTGAGGGCTCAAGTGGCAACATCAGTGACAGAGTGTGGAGGTGACGGCAGCAGCCACAGCAGCATGAGGTCAGAGAGTGGCACAATGACATTCTGGAGGTGGCAAAAACAGGAGTAGGCCACAGAGTGGCACAATGACACAGTGTGGAGGGCACGGCAGCAGCCACAGCAGCAGCATGAGGTCAGACAGTAGCACAATGACAGAGTGTGTAGGTCACGGCAGCAGCCACAGCAGCAGCATGAGGTCAGACAGTGGCACAACGACATTCTGGAGATGGCAAAAACAGGAGTAGGCCACAGAGTGGCACAATGACACAGTGTGTAGGTCACGGCAGCAGCCACAGCAGCAGCATGAGGTCAGACAGTGGCACAATGACATTCTGGAGGTAGCAAAAACAGTAGTAGGCCAGAGAGTGGCACAATGACAGAGTGCGGAGGTGGCACAAACAGGAGTAGGCCACAGAGTGGCACAATGACAGAGATTGGAGGTGACGGCAGGAGCAACAGCATGAGGTCAGAGAGTGGCACAATAACAGGGTGTGGAGGTGACCGCAGCAGCAACAACAGCAGCATGAAGTCAGAGAGTGGCACAATGACACAGTGTGGATATCCCGGCACCAGCAACAGCAGCAGCAGCAGCATGAGGTCATAGGTCACAATGACAGAGTGTGGATCTGGGTGGCAATATCAGTCCCTGGTAAAGATGGTGGTAGGCAGATGGAGAAACTGTCAGCAGATGTGTGGCATCAGGCGGGTGGCAGCATCAGAATAGTGGCTGAGGCAGGTAGTTTGAACCCAGAGTCATTTCTCAAAGTTTTGGTAAAGCTTCATGGCTGATGTAATCTGATGCCTAAGGCATTGGTGTGTGGAAATCCTGGCCGATCCACGCCTGATTCATCTTGACAAAGGTCAGTCGTTCTACATTTCCCGTGGACAAGCAGGTTCTCCTTGGGGTAACGATGGCCCCCGCCGCACTGAACACCTGCTCTGATGCCCCTCTACTGGCCAGGCAGGACAGCTTCTCCACTGGAAACTCGGCAAGTTGCGGCCACACATCCAGTTTGGCTACCCAGTAGGGACTGCTCCAGGTCCTGCTGCTTCTGCTGCTGGTGACTGCCTTCCTCAATAGGCGGGTTAAGGAAGCTGCTCATCAGTGACACCAGACTTAGGTTGCTGCTGATGGAGCTGGTACTGCTCCTACCCACCCACCTTCCCACAACAGCCACAGCAGTAGTACGTGAGCACTGAGGAATCCCCCGGTCAAACCTGTCAGAGGAGGGACGATGCCGCACATAGGCAGTGGCCAACTGACTACAGATGATTTCCCTATAGTATTTGAGTTTGTCCTCCCTCTCAGCAGCTGGGAAAAAGGCTCCCATTTTGGACCGGTAGCGAGGGTCCAATAGGGTGGAGAGCCAGAAGTCATCCCTCTGCCGGATGGTGACTATTCGGCTGTCACTAGCCAGGCAAATCAGCATGCTGCCGGCCATCTGCACAAGTGACTCCGAGGGACTCCCTGTCTCCATCTCCACTGTATACTGCCATGGTGCTTGCGGGTCATCTGCCTCGTCTTCCTCATCTCCATCTACCTCCTCCAGCTGCTCCTGCTCCTCCTCTCCTGTCACCTGGGTAGAAAATCCACTCATTTCACCAGACAATGCTTCTGCTCCAATGTCCTCCTCCTCCAGTTCAGTCCCCACCGGACTCATGTGGCCGCGAGATGTAGTCGCCATGTCTCCAGTCCCCTGCCCAGACAGATTTTTCAGCATCTGTTCCAGGACATGAAGCCGTGGACTGACGTTAATCATCCCGTAGTCCTGGCGACTGACAAATAACGTGGCCTCAGCAAACGATTGACCTCAGCAAACGGCAGGTGTCACGCATGAGCTGCCACTGGCTGACATCAAAGTTACACAGGGGAGTACTCCTGTCCGACTGGATCATCAAAAAATCGTTAATGGCCTTTCTCTGTTCATACAGTCGGTCCAACATGTGCCGGCTGGAATTCCAACGGGTGGAAACATTGTATATCAGCGTGTGTTGGGGGAGGTCATTCTGCCACTGCAACTCGAGGAGGGTGTTCCTGGCTTTGTAAGAATGGATGAAGTGCATGCACAGTTTCCTGGCCATCTTCTTCCCAGACTTCTTTGCACCATGTAACGCCATGTGCTCGCAGCCATTTTATCAATTAAAAACACGCTTTGTTCCCGCGAATCACCCCAAACTTCGACTTCGTTCAGAATCGAAGTTTTCCTGAAATTCTAAACGAATTCCACTTCGTTAGAATCAATTCGCCCATCTCTGAACATAGTAAAATTAGTTCAATGTAGTGCCAAAAGCAAGAGATATTGGGTCATGCCAGTGCTAATGCTATCATATCTTCAGTCTCATCAGATGAGGAGTTAAAATTTTGAAGAGTATTTGGATGATATGAAGCAGGCTGAGCATTGCTGTAGGGGAAAAGATTTAGCTCCCATAGCAAACAGATTGACCAAATTTCAGCAAAATTTGTCACCCTGACATTTTTAGAGATGTTGCCCATATTGTCACCGCTTTGCCACCAACCCAAATTAGTCTAGAGAGGCCGTTCTCTAGCCTGGAAGTAATAAGATCAGATTTGAGGTAATCTATGAAGGATCTGATGGAGGTGATACTATCTCTTGGAACAAATTCATAGGCTCCACAAATGTTATTCAGTACGCTTTTGTTGGAAACTATTTTTCCCAATTACTGTAGTGTTTTGCATAATTACAATTTATTAAACTTTTTTGTGTTCTAAAATTGTATCCAATAAGGAGGGTGTATATTGTGCAGCCTAGTCTCTCCTGTCCTGAACTCACATGGAAATAGCATTTTTTTTAACACTTTGCGGCCAGCAGACCTCCCACCTGAGGTGAAATTGTCCCTTTTGTGTTTGCATTTCTATTGGTGTCTGTGTGTCCCAGTTTTTTGCCAATAGCCCCCTTGTACGCAAATTGTTTTACACATTATTTCATAGTAACTGCCGCCTGTTGTCAGTGGTGGCAAAACCGCCATATGTAATCCATATAACTGTTCAATACTTCTATTTCACTCAGTGCGTCTCAGTTTGGCGCTAATCGTGCACTTGTACGCAAATTGTTTTACACATTATTTCATAGTAACTGCCGCCTGTTGTCAGTGGTGGCAAAACCGCCATATGTAATCCATATAACTGTTCAATACTTCTATTTCACTCAGTGCATCTCAGTTTGGCGCTAATCATGCACTTGTACACAAATTGTTCTAGAAATTATTTCATAGTAACTGCCGCCTGTTGTCAGTGGTGGCAAAACTGCCATATGTAATTTATATAACTGTTCAATACTTCTATTTCACTCAGTGTGTCTCAGTTTGGCGCTAATCATGCAATTGTACGCAAATTGGTTGACACATTATTTCATAGTAACTGCCGCCTGTTGTCAGTGGCGCGAAAACCGCCATACGTAATCCATAAAACTTTTTAATACTTCTATTTCACTCAGTGCGTCTCAGTTTGGCACTAATCGTGCACTTGTACGATAATTTGTTGAAAACTATCAATTGCTAGTCCTACAGGGCAGTTGTAAATCTCAGGGAATGAAGGAAGAACACTGTTGATTTTGTCTTACGGTTCTTCCACCAGACCACATTTCACAGATATTTGATTGAAACAATTCTGTTTCTAATCCTAGTTGGCTGTTGGAAATTAGAGGGATTTAAGAATACCTGTGATTTGCTGTCTTTGCAGCACAGTTTCTCAATAAGAGACTGAAAAACTCTTCCATACCTTTTACATTTTTATGTTTCTGAACATGGAGCGAACTGCAGGTGGTAAGCAAGCAAAGAGGGGTGTAGGACATTGAGGTATAGGTACGAGAGAAGGTGCTCCTTCCAGTGCTGGCGACAACACGCAAGCCAGCGTATGGTCGGTAGCAGGACCGTCAGGCCTGTCATCGCTGGGTCGGTGCCCTGTGAATCTCAGTAACGAACAGCGTCGCCAATCTGTTCTTCAGTGGTTAATGCAACCTGCATCCAGTTTTACCTCCTCGTCCTCCCAGTCACTTCCACGAATGTCATCATCTTCCTCATCGTCAGCATCCGTCCAACATGAAGGGAAGGCAGCCCAAATGTCAACTCATGTACCCAGCACTGTGGATAATCCATTTTCTGAAGACCTCTTTGATGACACAATGCGGTAGGTGTCAGAAGGCATTTCAAAAGATCAAGAGGCCAAAGAGGATGATTTAGTCTGCTCTGACGCCCAATCGCTGATGCCATCAGAGGAGGAGAAGGAAGGTGGTCAGTAGGCACAAATCCCAAACGATCGGCAACACCTTGCAGTGCCTGTTGCTTGTAGCACGTAGCTCAAGGATGTAGAATGTCAGGATGAGGAAGTCACCTGTGCTGCTGATGATGATGACATTGCGGATCCAACGTGGTCTTTTCAGCAGAATTTGCTTGCGAGCGCTTCTTCACTGGATGAGGAGGAAGACGATGGGGTAGTGTCAGTACGGGTCCCACCTTAAAAAGGGAGAGGGCGGTCGCACAAGTCCACTGAGATTATTCAGCCAACCATGATCAATGGAAACACTGCTCCTCGCTTATCGCCGGCGAAAAGATCTAGGACCCCTGAACCCTGGGCCTTTTTTGAGCAAGCCTCAGATTCGCCCAGCGATGTCATATGCCACTTTTGCCATAAACGCATCAGTAGAGGTAAAAATCTTAAGTGCTTAACCACCACCAACATGTCTAGTCACATGCAGCGAATGCATGAGTTGAAATGGAGGGAACACTTGGCGAAAAAAGGCCACACCGGTCCTGGGCTTCCAACCACTGTCACACCCTCTGTCTCCGCCTCCTCCTCCGCCATTTTTAAGAACAAGCGTTCTTCTGCTGCCCATTTCCCTCAGCAGCATGAGCAAGGATCAGCCTCTGCTTCAGCCTGCACTGTCGCCCGAGTACCACCAGCCCCACCAGAGACATAGGCTACCCCTTCTCCTTCCAACAGTTTCACCTGCACGCCATACAGTGACCAGTCTAGCAGCCAGCCTTCCTTTTTTCAGGTGTGGGAGCAGAAAAAACACTTTAACCCAAACCATCCCAAAGCCAAAAGCCTGAATGTCAGCATTTCCAGGCTTTTGGCCTTGGAAATGTTGCCTTTCCGTCTGGTGGACACATATGGGTTCCGCCACGAAAGGCCCTTGCCTGCCCACAATGTCAGATGCCAAGCAGGCATTTCTTTTCCAGAAAAGCTGTCCCTGCCCTGGCCAGCCACGTGTCATCTAAAATCTCAAGCGCGTTGTCATCATCTGTGTCCGGCAAAGTCCATCTGACTACCGATACATGGACTAGTAAGCACGGCCAAGACCACTATATCTCTGTGACAGCTCACTGCGTGAGCTGGGTGGATGTCTCTGGTGATGACGGTGGCTCTCAGGCTCGGCGCACGCTCTTCAAAACCGCAGGGATGGTGCAGGGCTCTTTCCCCCAAGGTCCACGGGTACCATCACATGCCCAGAGAAACCAGGCCGTGTTGAAATTGGTATGTCTTGGAGACCATCAACACAACGGTCAAGAGCTGTGGACGGCTCTGCGCAATGAGACCGCGTGCTGGCTGTGTGACAAGAACCTTGTGCCAGGCAAGGTGGTGTGCGATAACGGTCGAAATCTCCTGGCCGCCCTTAAGATCGGTATGCAGGAGCACATCCCTTTCCTGACACACGTCATGAACCTCGTCGTACAGAAATTTCTAAAGCGCTACCAGGGTCTTGACTGCCTGCTGAGGAAAGCTCAAGGTCTGAGCTCACACTTCCGCCCTTCGCACCCTGCTTCGTCCCGGCTGGCTGCGTTACAGCGTCAGCATGGCCTCCCTGTCAACCGTATCATTGTTGACGTGACACATGGCCTGACAAGCAGCGGTGCGGACCTCGGGGTGTTGCGCCACCGAGAGTGGAGGCAGGGGAAAGAGCTCTGCACCATCCTTGCCAGTTTTGAAGAAGCCACCAAAATGGACAGTGCGGACAATGCTCTTGTCAGCATGAGCATTGTGGTGATCTTAGTTCTGGAACAAGTGTTGGACACTCTGAAACAGCAGGTCCCACCAGCGATGGAGGAGGAGACGGACACAGAGCCTTTCTCTCCATCGAATACAGAAGGCCCGACAGTTTCACAACTTTATCGGCTTCATTAGGCAGTGGTTCGGGGTCCAGGGCTGGTGCAAGGCAGTGCCTCAGCTCTCAGGGTACATCATCTGAAGCAAGTCAAGGCTGTGTTGAGGCGGAGGAAGTGGAGGAGGAGGATGAGGTATTCCTGGACATCGACGTTACCGATGTCCCTGCCTTGGAAAGAGGTTGGCATGGATTTGAGGCAGAGGAGGAAGATGAGCAAGGTCAGTTTGCTAGTGCCCCTCGACCCAGAGGCTTGGGAAATCAAGGTTCCATCTCTCACACGAGTGCTTGGATACTCCATTTCCTCCAACATGATCCTCGCATTAAGGCCATCAAAATGAACAACAGTTACTGGGTGGCCACCCTCCTCGATCCCCGGTACAAAGCGAAACTCAGCACTTTCCTTCCACCCACCCAAATTGAGAGTAAAATGCAGGAATTGGAGACCGTGCTCATTGATCAACTGGAGACATCTGTTGCGTCTGCTTCATGTTCTTCAAATGTCACGGTGGAACAACGTCAGCAACGTGACAGCAGTAGAGTGCCAAGTAGCCGTAGCGGCAGCAGCAAGCATTGTGGCAGAAGCCTAATGGGTGACCTCTGGCAATCCTTATTTACCACCTCACCAACGCCTGTAATGCAGGGCACACATACGACACACAGAGACCGGCTTAAGATCATGGTCCACGACTATCTGCGGCTCAACACCGATGTTTTTGGACATGTTCCGGACCCAATCGACTTCTGGGTATCCAAAATGGATGAATGGCCCGAGCTTGCTCGTCATGCCATAGAGGTGTTGTCCTGCCCAGCAGCCAGCGTCATATCTGAGTGGACCTTCAGCACAGCTGGAGGAGTCATTACAGACAATCGCATCCGGCTTTTCACCGATAATGTGGATCGTTTGACTTTTATCAAGATTATGAATCAGGCGTGGATCTCTGATGATGTAGTGGCCGCAATTGCAGAGGTCACCGATTAGTTGCGGGTCTAGTTCACATTGCTCTTCCAAAATAAATGGTCCTCTTGAATTTTTTTTTAAAATGATCATTTCTTACTGCAATTTTTATTCTGAGTGCCCAAAAGGTCATTTTGCTGCTTTTGTGGTTAGGAGACTGTAAAAGACACTAATTGTAGATGGTTTCATTAAAAAAGCGTATTCCATTTAATCACTTCTTCATGAAAATTTTAAGCACTGTCAATGGTTTTAGGTTCATGGTGCTGTGAGATCCAGCTATAATCAAGGTTCTATGGAACAGAAATGTGGGTTCTAAGTGGCATTTCTACCTCACAATTTTTAACAGTGGCTGAGAAGTCATTTTTTATAATTTTTTGGGAAATACAGCTATACTACAGGAGCTATTATAAAAAATGTAGTTTCTAACAGACATTTGTTCTTCACAATTGTCAACATTGGCCGAAGGGATATGTTTTGAATTTTTGGGGGCATGTTGCTGTGAAATACAGCTATACTACAGGTCCTATTATAAAAAAAAAATGTGGTTTCTAACAGACATTTGTTCTTCACAATTGTCAAGAGTGGCCAAAGGGTCATGTTTTGAATTTTTGGGGGCATGGTGCTGTGAAATACAGCTATACTACAGGTCCTATTGTAAAAAATGTGGTTTTTAACAGACATTTGTTCTTCACAATTGTCAACAGTGGCTGAAGGGTCATGTTTTGAATTTTATGGGGCATGGTGCTGTCAAAAACAGGAATAGGTAGGACACTGTTAATGGACACATATTGCAAAATGACTTGTTTTTGCAAGATCTTTAACATAGCTAGCAATCCCTGTAGTGAGACAACCCATTTAATACAATTAAAAAAAGAGAAACAAAGACATGGTGGGATTCCATCCGATTTTAAAAATGTGTTTTCTAGAATTAAACTACTAAATAGCTGATACAAATATTCCTCTGAATTGTACAAGGGAGGTACAGGAAGACTTGAACAGATGTAGGTTATTCAGAGGACATGGAGTATGGAGCACATTCGCCACCCCAAGAACAGAGACAATTTCCTCCAGCACGTTGAGTAAAACGAGAAAAAGAAAGCCAAGAAAAAGGGCACCTGGGTGGAACAGGAGCGTCAACCACCAGCATTTCCAAGTGAAACTCAATTGGTCCGCACTCATACGGAGGAGCAAGCGCTCTCGTGGAGGCAGAAATTTCTCAAGCGCTACCCAGGTTTTGACTGTGTACTGAGGAAGGCTGGAGGTCTTAGCTCACACTTCCGCTTCTGCATTCTGCTTCAACATGACTGTTTTCGTTGCTGCTTCATAAGGGCATTTTTTCCATGTTAATAGATGACGGATGCCAACCTGGGCTCTCACCGCACCCACTGTAATCGGCTCTGTGCTGAATGCTTTTAATAGTGACGGACGTACCCGGGCTCTCACTACCCCATGTAAGCCCGGCCCATAGCAGCTGAACCTCTGTGTTAAAAAGATGACTGCGGCAGCACTGTCTCCCGTTGGGGCAAATCAGGAGGCTTAAAATTTTCTTAAAAAAAAAAGGGATTTTGAAAAAAGGGATTTTTTGGGTTAAGTGTATGAAAAGGGAGGTACAGTGGCCCTGACTGGAACCCAGCCACTGTCCCTCCCTACTTAAGTGTCCCCCTAGGTGGAGGGGGGAATTTGGGTGACAGTCCCTGCGTCCCTAAAGTGACGGGGCCATCAGAAGGAAGAATAGCCAGACAGCCCCGGTTCAAAAAACCAAATAGGAACCCCAAACCAAAAACAAAAACCGGGGGGAAAAAAAGTAAAAAAGCGGGGGTCAAACCCCAAAGGGGCGAGGTTCAAAATCGGAGACAAGCCGGGGGTTGGAGAAAAGCCGAGGTAGGTCACGGGTAAGCAAACAAAAAAAGCAATAAACAGGTAGCAGGCAGCCAGGAGAATATCGAGGCGTACACTCGTGCAGTGAGGTTTAAATGTGACCCCCCAGATACCGCCCTGTATGATTGGGCGGCTCCCCGGGTCCTCCCATTGGCTGGTGCGCTCCCCTTTTTGGTCAGGAGTGGTGGGCTCTGTCACTCACACAGCCCCCAAAGAGATGTCTATCGGGTGGGGTCGTGATCAGCTGCTGCAGACTCTTCCCCTGCAAGCCGGTTGGCCCAGCCCCGCAGTCCCCCCCCTTTTAGGAGGGGCCCTGGACCCCCCTGGTCTGGGTTTGTCTGGGTGAGGGCTCATGGAATTCCCACCGGTTTCAGCTTGGTGGATTTTTCTGGAACCATGTCTCTCTAGGACCTTACCCTTCCAATGGACCCCCGTTATGCAGTGACTTTTGGACCTTAAGGGGGAAACCAAAATACGGGCGATTTCTTTTTTAACTCCCCCTTTACAACCTGAGGAGGAGGGGTTTGGGGGGGGAACAGGCCTAATGTCCCTTTAAGAGTGCCCCAGGAACCGTTATGTTTCGGGAGGAGGGATAATTTTAGCCCATTTGCCCTTTTTTTAACCACCTCCTGAACCACATATGGGACCTAAAAATCGCGGCCGAATTTACCAGAGGGAACTTTCCCTTTTAGTCATGTCGTCAAAAAGGCCGAACTAAGGAAACAGAAAAAATTTGAATAATTTACGATTTTAGTTGCAAAACTAGGAACCGCTGCAGGGCCTTTAGAGATGAAGGGCGAACCAATCGGAATGGCCTGAATTTTACGGGGGGGCCCTACGAAATGAGTTAGGAGTCAGGATGTACCAAGGAAAGTACTCTGCACCTCGAAAAACCCTTTTTTTAAACTTGAAAAACAAAATATTTTGCTTCAGGATTTGCAATACCTGCTTTTTCGTGTTTAAGTGGGAGACCAATTTTCGAATAGATTAAAATGTATAGGTAAAGACCATAAAAACCCCGAGATCCGGAAAACATCTTAACAGGTTTTGGAAAACCGCGGGGCATTACACAACCCAAAACCCCATCACCAGATACTCAAAATGACCTTAGGAGTCTTAAAC